>JBBPKG010000030.1:26435-44682 GCA_038089115.1 Fistulinella cinereoalba | reverse complement strand
CAATAGAGGTATCCACATTTTTGGTCGCAGGCCATGAAACTACTAGGTACGGCATCACCACTTGTTATATATATCCAGACTTAAGTCGTGGACTAGTACTGCGGTTGCCTGGGCACTGTACGCCATGACGCAAGCACCAGAAGTTCAAAAGAAGCTTCGCGATGAGCTTTCCACCGTGGACACAGATGCCCCGACAATGGACGAGCTCACGGTGCTTCCTTACCTCGACGCGGTTGTGAGAGAGACACTTCGCATGTACGCACCGGTTCCCGGCATAACACGAGTCGCAATGAAGGATGGCATATTGCCTGTCGAGAAGCCGTACGTCGATAGGTATGGCACGACACGCCACACAATCACGTATGTGCAACGCTTTTTCTCGTCGACGGAAAATGGATGATGATAATTTGATGTCATGAAAAAAAGAATTGCCCGGGGCGATGAGATTGTTATACCGATAATAATGATGCATCGTTCTCGCGAACTATGGGGACCCGATGCTCACGAGTTCAGGTATGTCCCAGTCCCTTTCCTCGTGTTTCCATGACAGATATGCACCCACAGACCGGAACGGTGGGATAATATACCTGAGATTGCTTCCCGTGTTCCAGGCGTCTGGGGCCACCTGCTAACCTTCATTGGTGGACCGAGAGCATGCATTGGCTATCGGTTTTCACTAGTCGAGTGAGCTTATAAGTCCTCTATAAGCATGACGTGTTGATGAAACTACTTTTCCCCTTGACTAAAAAAAGGATCAAGTCAATTCTGTTTGTCCTGCTTCGCTCCTTCGATTTTGGACTTGCCGTACCCGCTAGCGAAGTCTGTGGTAGGACTGTCCTCACACGACGCCCTGTCCTACGGAATGATCCTACGCACCAAACTCAACTCCCGCTGTTGGTCCGGCCGCTAAACTGGAAGAGGTGAGCATCGAGGAGAGCAGATATGGTTGTTGCGGAGGCGGCCTTGACTGAGAACGTTTGGTATCTGGAAGCTCAGAATAGTTGTAGGTGCAAAGTCGGAAGTGGACAGACCCGTGGGTAGTAGTTTAAACATCTATTCACTGAATCACTGGCACAGACTGAGAGACCGGAGATAACTGGGAGACAATGTGGTTAGCACCGTCGGCGTTTCCCGGCTTCGTGCCAAGTGGCGCTGCATGATTTATACACCTCTCCGAGCACCGACCGTCTTCCAAGCTTTTCTTCTGCGCGTTCTGAATCCCGTTCCTCGTACAAATCATGCGGAGGGCATCTTCTATAGCATGAGGCACACGTGGCCATGACTGAGTGAGGCAGCTCGGCGTGTCGATGAAAGGATCTATGAACGTGTGCCATTCGATTGTGTCAGTGGATAGTCGTAGCGCATACTGCGTGATGTGGTAGGTGCACAGCATCCTGTCTTCAGATCGACCATCAGGAAATGACATATGCACGCCAAACGGCTGACGAGTCAACGAGTCATCCCGGCTGTTGGTCTGCGAACTCACTCGAACTTACCATTGCTCGAAAAAGCACACCGCAGTTTCTGCCATCTTCCAAGCGCTTAACAGCGAGGAGCCTCCCAGGAAACACTATGTACACAGGTACCCGTGATCACGGCCCCATGCTTCATTTAGTACCTACCTTGGACATCTAATGTGATTACTTGCGGCAGGTGTCGTGCATAGGATTGGCTCGGGGCCGGTATCTGCCAGATGTTGGACTCCAGTTTGCCAGTGTGTGACCCTTATACGTCTGTTAGTACACTCACCGCGGCGTTTGGCCTTTGACAGACTGCAAGCACCCCCAACCCTAAACGTGAGTGGCCGCACCGCCCAACCAGGTCTAACAAATCCAACACAAAGCGTGTTTCCCCCAGGCATCCGGATCTTCTCACAAGCAAGGCTCTGGCGCCGGCTTGCGAACAAGATCAATGTGGGTGATACCGACAAGCCGATGAGAATGGAAAAGAAGAAAGGTTATGTCTCTTAATTTGTAGTATACATATACTCACCTCGTGCTGCATAGCTGTACTTCGAGATGTAGAAGAACGATGATCTGAACTTGCTAAGAGAATACTGGAAAGTTGGACGTATGTGCTGATCAATCTCCCTGCGGGATTTACGTTTCACTTAGGGTTTATTAACATTGGCTGAAAAGACAGCGTATATATGTAGGTTTTATACTCACCAAATACGCCGGTCCTTTCAAGGTGCCTCATTATCTGATAGTGGAAGTATGTGTAGAGACCATGGATGAGGTTGTGATCATACAATCCGGTATCAGCATGCCGGATGTTGTGCACAAGCAAGTTCGATCGCATATTCGGTCACAATTGGTCGACGGAAAGAAGGAAATCGGGAACGTCTCTGTCCCGCGCGTACCAGAGCTGCGAGACGCAACTTGGAAGCCATTTCTTGACAGGGCCCTGAGTTCGGGTACATGGTGTGAAGGACCATCGAGTTCGCATGCTGGATGCCCATAAGAAGAACTGGGGACTTCACGCTCCGGTACTGAGGGTTGCCCTACGAGATACTTGCAAACAAATGGCTTGCAAGTTTGTCAAGGATAGTGCTGCCTTGCGATCTGTTTCAGGGGCTTCGACTATCAACTGCTCCAGCGGGACTCATACCCCTGCCGGACGAGTCGGGTCTTTGCTGATCAACGTGCTCAATCCCATTGACAAACATTCGATGTTTCATGTACTAGCAAATGGACATTACGTAGATTACAATGTAGAATATAGGTTGACTATGGTGGACAGTAAGACTTGACGTTGAACCATTCATAGACCACGGAACGGTGACTTGGTGTCGGCAAGGTCAGCATCCTCTTTGACCATCACTTCCTGATCGGATTCAGGCTGCTTAGCCGCCCTCTCCTTTAACCAACTCTTCAGAGGACAAGGTCCCTTCCCATCTTTCTTGCAACCACGACAAACACGGCCGTGACGGACCATCATCACATGCAGCCCATACTTGAGCTCGGGTGGAATGTTGAGTTCTAGGTGCGCCTGCGCGTTAACGCGCACTGCCGTCTTGGGGACCCACCCCAACAACTTCACCTGCCGAAACACATGGGTGTCCACCGCGAACGCCTGCCGGCCGAGACAAAATGACAGGACACACGCAGCTGTTTTGGGGCCGACGCCATCCAGTGCGACAAGCTCTCGCATCGCAGACTCGTCGGACACGCCCGCTGCAGCGAGGTGCTGGAGGTCGTACCTTCCGTGCTTCTTCTTCACTGCGAGCAGCGCGTCCTGGATGATCTTGGCCTTGCGATTCGCGAGACCGCCGGAACGGATCGCATCAGCAATCGTCGACCTCGCCGCGTGTGCCATTCTCTCGAAACCAGGCTCGCCTTGGCCAAAGGCGGCATCCAGGGAACGTTTGGCGGCAGTGCTGTTGGTAGACGAGGTGTTCTGAGAGAGAATGGTGCCGATGAGCGCGTCGATGACATTAGGTGTGTGTCCGCACGACGCTGCAGAGTCCGAGTCCACCAACGACGGTACACTGTGAACCGGAGCGCCTCCTGGTGTGCAGGAGGCTAAAAGTGTATAGACAGCTCGTACCTCCTCCGTGGATGGGTGGGGAAAGTCCGGGAATGGTGAACAAAGGGAGTGATGCGCAAGTAGCTTCAGCTTCTTCGAGGCGTGCGCAGATAGCCCTCCTTTGCTGTTGAAGTTCGTGCTGGCACTAGTGTTGGCCTCGACGTCCGCCATGCCTGGATGTGGCGGGGACAGCGCTGATCGACGGCGTTTCATTTCTGTAAAAACCCCGTCAAGGATGTCCTCCAAATACTTTGAACACGGCGAAAACGTACTCTGAAGCGGCACTTCAGGCGGCCACGCGCGACGAAGCGTTCAAGAGAGTGGCAACCAACGGAGGCTGATGTAATTCCCTTTCTCAATCAACGTTGCCCCAGTTGGACTGGCCCATTCTACTTTGGGGCTTGAACTCACCCCGGGCCACTATTGTCAGGTACTACGGTTGGTCATTTCCGCTGTATCCCCACTTTCCATGTGCTAGTTGAGATACATATGTCGGCAAAAGACATGATCTCGACTCTTTGTGAGACATTGCATCCAACCATTCGGGACCTGTGATACGGTAATGTGAATGACCAGTGAGTAGAAGCGTGTATGATGAATCCTTTCAGCTCTAACCAAGCTCACCTACATCCACATTAACACCATTGAACGGTAGCAAGGTGCGCCTCCCTTTGAACGCCAACTTTAACATCGGAGCGGAGCATCTTCCCCTCAAGATCTTCTGACTCATCGGTAAGCCACCGAGTTGCCACCATTGAGGGCGACCTTCATTCCGATCGCCTGACAACCATCAGACAGTGGAGGGTTCATATCAACTTTGTCTTGGAACACTTAGGGGGCGACACTGTACGTGATTCAGATATTCTGGCGTCCTTGAATCCCAACAGAGTTTAGTTAGTCCATGGGCCACTCGGTCTAGCCATCTTCTCCAGCGGATGGAATGGGTATATTTCCCACTTCTCCTGCCTTTGTTCCGAATTTGGCCTCAAGGGCGGTGACGGGTCTAATTATGGTGATAACGAACCAACACAACGGTACGACAACATATAGATCCGATGAACCGCGTTATCATATCGAATCCCCGGCAACTGTCCGAATCATCGGTGCGGAACCATATGCTTCGCTTACATGGCGTTTTAACTTTTCTCCTGGAAGGCGGATTTTTGGTGGATTTTGTATCAAACTGACAGGCCTGACTCGTTCACCCCCCGCGGAAGTAATGAAATCAATCAATATATGATAATCAACAGACAACTTGACATTGATGTGGCCAACGACGGCGTGCGAATATCATTTCCGAGGACGTCGAAGTACATTGGGCTGTGCTTTTCATACGTGAGTATGCTGCGTTCGTACAAGCGAACAAACAGATGAAGTAGAGAGGCATTCTAAAGATGTTGGGATAACTCTAAGCATCAGCCTATGCCAATGAACAGCGAAAACATGGAGGCCATCCCCATTGAGCGAGCGGATATGACTACCCTTCATCGACCACCCGGCCATCCGAAAGCGTTGGGATTCATTTGCGAAGTAGATGAGACGACGACATTTCGAGCAACGCCACTGCGATGTGAGGAATGAGAAAAGAAAAGAGACTGTATTGGCGGCATTGACTCCGTCACGAATAGCGGCGACATCAAGGTTCGGCGGACGCGTCATCATCTCACGAACCGTGGCGCGAGAAGGACACGAAGTATTCGCCATTGGCACATGAGAAACGGGTGTTCTCTTCCAATAACCAGAGCCGCCATTGACGTTACACGTGTAACGCTGAGCGGCATACGCCGGACTTGCCAAAAGGAATGTCGGGCATCCGACAAGCTGACTAAGCGCGGCCGACCACCGGCGGTGACGAGGCGAAGAACTCGTCAACTGCTTGGGCGCGAGAGACTAACGAATTACGCACCGTCAGGGTTGATGCTCTAATGGCGCTTTAGTGAGCTTCGATCCTTCAGAATACCGTCTACGATACCGCCGACTGTCACATAGAGTCGCTTCGAGTCGTCCGCAGCTGCACAGGTGATGGAAGCTAGAGCGCCTAAGCACAGGACGACGTCTGGGTGCTACCCAAAACTAGCGTGGCTCCCAGTCTGCTGAGCTGTGCCTCAAGCACGCTATGGAGCCTGGGGAACGGAAAGGAGGTGGGTTATCACCCTAGCGTGAAACGCAGGAGGGCGCAAAAGCAGGAGACACCGGCAGGTCCCCTTGTAACCACTGCTCTGATACGGCCACGCGGTCCAAGGCGGAAGCTTAGTCATCGATGAAGTCTGTCATTCGCCACTACCATCTTCCTTGAGACTGACTTTCCAGGAATCCACGAACGAATAAGTTGTAGTGCCTGTTTGATTGAACTTTCCGTCTATTCTTACATGGCGCCTTCTAGGTCCTGCGGAGTGTGATCCCCTCCATTACATCCCTTAAAGCTGCAGTGCAATTAAACCTTCGACGATTCGACCACAAGCCACTCGCTCAGCTGCTGATGCGGTTCATCACAGTAACGTATGATCGGCCGCAAACCCGAGCAGGGCAAATTCGAGGTCGGCCGGATCACGGATACTCGTTGAATGTCACCAAACCTTTCATGACTTGCGGTGCTAGCGGTGTCTAATTCGTGTGATGGAGCCATTTGACGTCGGGAAGTCAATATTGAGTCTGTATTCATTTCTATGGCAGTCGCGGCTCCTTGGCAAATGGAACTCTTTACAATTCACTTCAGGTGCGCCACACCTTGACGTTGATTCCGGCATCTCGCCTGCTGCGGAAGAGGCGCTATACCATCTAACTATGTTCTTAGCCTCCTCTCCGTGGATATGGAGGTCGATTAATCCCTGTGATATCACGTTGCTTTCGTCTCCATGCAGACAGTTCGTCCGGATTCTTCTGTGTGTGCTCGAATTGCTGTCCGCTTTATTGGGCTATAGTAACGGTCTCGACCCAGGAGCGGTTGCGTATTGATGCATTCCTGGCGCAACTGAGCTTCTGTGCCGGATGACTCGATGTCGTCCGTTGTTGCTGGCGCGATCTTTGCTCGTGGGATGTATCGTTCCTTTCCAAGTGCCCCCCGCTCATCACAAACGTGACTCGGGTTTGGTCACACCCCATCTTAGATTGTTCTAGAAAAACGGGTAGACATGGACTCAACCACGGGCTGGACTTCAGCGATATTGTTTATAGGGTGAGAGTCGATCCTGATTTCCACTTTTTTTAAATTTTATTTTATTTTCATTTCGTTCCCTTTCTTCCGTAGTTCTCATGTGACTGGATGGGTGTTCATTTGCCAACGGTATCGGCCGTTCGAGGTTGCACCTCTCCCTCGTGCTTCATCTGGGATCCATCAGAGCATCTGTTGACCATGCAGTCGATATTTTTGGACGTAGGCTTGAAGAAACACGGACGGAATACTCAATCCCGCAGGGTGTTAACCAATCTCGTCATTTGCAAAAGAGCTGCCCCAAAACTATGACCAACTCTCGTCTTAAATTTGGCCCTTCAATGGCAATATGCATGCATACGCCGTGGACCGATAAGGATAAGATAAGATATCCGTATCAGCGTCGAGTCACATCGCATTCATAGAAGCCCACAACCATTTATTCATTTACCGCTCATCTCCTGTTGCCAACCCTGACCACGTTTCGCAGTCGAGTTTTAATCGCACTTCTGGTTGCGGAACTTGGAGCAGCTACGTCCGGCTTCGCAATTGGCAAGAACGACCCGAACAGTGGCCGTGGATTACGAGGTGTCTTCCCCCCGACCAGGGACAGTGGAAGGAGCGATCTCAAGTTTTTCATGTTTCGCGCATTGATGTCGGCTCACATGTTTCAACGACTGGGTCCCATTGTTCGCTCGTTCTGGATGTCGAACGACTCGTCGTCCGGCGTTCTGGCTGTTACTGTCCATGTCACACACTATTGTTCGCTCGTTCCGGTGCTGACGATCCGAGTGACTGTCATGATGATTATGATATGGTGTGCATGATGCGTGTGATGCGGGTGCAGACGGTAAGTACACTGATCTTAAGCAGCCTTTGTGCCTGTACATATCGTCCACGGGTACAACATATTTATTCACAATGATCGGACCTGGCGGCCATCACGATCATGGCTATCATTTCAGTCTATTCCAATCACTGGTCCGTGCAGTGCAGGTGATTTCGAGCGCAGACACCGTGCCCATAGTAAAACACGATTGCGTCCGAACATGTCTTCGGGTGCCGCACGTTCGTCGTCGTATGAGAATCACGCCACCACGTACGGCCTTTTGCGAGGGCGGGTGGTACGATGTGCCAGTGCGCTGTTTGATCGCACGAGCCCAATAGTGCTTCCGTAATAAGTCGACGCCCCAACTGAAAAAGGCCCTCCTTGTACTTGCCTATTTAGCAACGTGTAACCCTCCAACAGCCGCCTTTACCCTCTTTTCCTTCATCCAAAGTGTCGGCACAGAGTTGCCCGCAAAAGGAGAACTAGACACGAGGCGGTGCACGTTGACATCACTGCCAGACCTAAAGATAGCATCCGTGTCCGCGCAAATAGACGTGTTATCCCCGAAGCAACCGGTGGGACGCTACTACACGAGCAAACGACCACTCATACCCAAGGCTCAATATCCATTGTCCATTTCCAATGTAGGCGAGTCGAGTCATTGCTTCAAAGACCGCGTATCCCAACCGCTTCGCTTCGATGCGGGGCAGGAGAGGTATTTCGCCACAGCTGGAACCTGACTTCCCCATTGTTATCGTATGACTCCCGATCCACATGGCTCCGGCCCTGACGACCACGGTAGACCTATGACGTCTACGCCACGCCCCACGCTCCACGGGCAGCTCCAAGCTGGGACCTGGGCAGCCCGGCGCGGAGAGCGGGAATACCATCATCAAGAACGACTAAGAGTCTGAGATACGAAACAAACGGAACAGACTGTCCAGATGCAATATCCCACATGTTAGGTCAGTCCGCCCTCCGCAAGTAGCCCGCTTTCCCTCCTGCTCCCTTCTCACCCTTCCTGACCGTCCTGAGCCCTAATTTCAATCCAAAGTTTTGGAGAGCACGAGTCAGTCGCTCGCTCTCTTTTCTTTTGTTATTCTTTTTTGATGGCGCGTTCCCGAGGATACCCGAGGCCGACGAGAAACCGGCGACGGTGATGCGGCGCTATCGCCTCGTTGTTTCCGCATTCCCGGACCAGTCGAGCCACAGAGTCTCAGGCGCACTCGAGACAGTCGGCCACGTCACCTGACATGCATCCGTCCCCCCTCTCTGGATTCGCACGCCAGGCCATGCCGCTCAGGTTAGGGTGTCGTCGCCCGACTGGAGGGCCTGGGTGGCTGGTTAGCGAGGTGCCGGTGCCCTCGTGTCACGGAGATTATGCGCTATACCTGATACGTGTGATGGAGTGATGATACACGGTTATCGGGATCCCCCCCGCATATCTTCCAAACACGGTCATGCCCCTGGCAAAAATAGGGCCTGCCCGCTGCCTCGAGTCACTCGTACTCGCATTGTATCCCCGATGCTGGTTATGTGCTTCTTGATTTCGCGGACATTTTGACGTACGAGAGAAGGCGTCAGCGCCAAAGGACGGATTTGGTGACGGTCTGGGCGCAATGGGGTCATTGGGCGGCTAGGCAATTCTTGCTGGCAATTCCCCCACCCCCCTGATGCGGTGCACTGTACGCTTTCAAGCGAGGCTTGTCCGACAAGCGTGCATTTTTTTCCTCGCGAGTGGGTGTGGCTCTGTCAGGGTGGCCCGGGTGCATGGTGTCCCTGTTTGCCTCGGAACGCTCTGTGATACCATTTTTTACTCATCAAAGAGTGACGTATGATGTATATATTTCGTCTAGGTTGGGACGAGCATCCCCCCGCTTTCTCCAGTTGGATGTCGAACTGTTGCATTGGCTGAGATTCCGGTCATGTTCATCATACGGTGCCCCTGTGTCCTGTGCCCCGGCTCTTGGGAGGAGGATGTGAGAGTAGCTCCGAATGCTGTACTGTACGTACGTGAACTTCACTGCGAAGGTACCTCGAATTTGTTGCTTTCCCCAATGGAGGAACGAACTAGGGGATGAGTGGTTGAACACGACTGAACGGTCGTCTTGATCAAAAGACGAGATGGCGCGGCCATGTAGAGTAGCGTAGGTTCGCTCCGTTGGCTTTGGCTTCTCGACGTCGGCCATGGAGGATCACCTCACTTTCGTCAGCTCGACTACGAGTACTATGATCCGTCCATCCCGTGGTTACCAGGCAAAAGAACGTGTTACTGACTCCGGGGCATCGTGGTCGCGCCGTCGGTGCAATCAAAATGGGAACAGAATGACGCACATTTAGACTTTATTGTGGGCGGGGCGTCTGTTCCGAGTGATATGCTGTAGGGAAGGGCGGTCGGACAGAGAAGACGGAGCACGGAACGGGCAGCTGTCACGGAACACGGCTGAGAGGTGCGTATGAAATTGATGGATGATCGGTGCATGGATGCCATCGCTGAGCTGAGCCTGAGCTGAGCTTCATCCTCATGAAGCAGGGCCGTGTCTTCCTGAGCGTCCATACGGTTTCCATTTTTTTGAACAACTCAAGTTTACGACATGTAGAATACACGGCTTGTCACCGGTTAGACGGTGTGTTCCCTTCTATGTCATTCATTATATACCCATATATACAAGTATTAGGGAGAGGAGAAGGAGAGCAGCAGCGGTGGGTGAGTCCTTTGAATCTGTGGAGGATGACTCCGCGGCTGTAGGCGCTCAAGAACGTGGCCGGGTGATGCAATGTTGAGATCATCCGATGGAGATGAAGGTCATAGTCGGGATATGGATCACGAAAGGTCGCTCCAGCATCCGCGCGCAGCAAAATTGTGGCGCTAGCATCGCTAGACCCGTTCCCACCCTCTAATATGATGAACGTATGGTTCTGAATGGTCGTCCCGACGGCTGCCGTGTATGATGGAAGGGCACAAGAAGTGGGGGAAAGAAAAGAAAAATGAATGGCGTCACCCCCAAGTGCTCGCTAAGCGGTATCGAGCTCCTGGGTGGAGCAATTACGAGTGCTGTGCGCCAGGAGCTGTACAGCGAGACGAACGGGCCACTTTCGAAACTTGCGCACAGGGAAGGGAAACAGATCGTGCCGACAGAGACATACTTGGTAGAGATAGGGATGATGGTCGTAAAGGTAAATCACGCCAGCAGGGAGGGTCTTGCCATCGTCGGCCTGTCGGGATGCGGAGAGACGGCCTGTCGGGTCGAACATTCTATAAAAGGAAGGTTGAATGGGGAGGATGCAAAGAGGCTGCAGCGATCCAAACCAAGCGGGGCCGTCGGCGGAGACCAGACGAAAGTCGTGCCGCGGGAATGGCGGGAGGGGAGGAATTACGTGTGTCAAAGGCTAACGAGTCACGATCCGTGTTTGCAGATAAGGAGGAGGGAAAATACGGAATTTTTAGCGAAATGGGAGATGGTATCTTGAGAATTTTACCGGCCGAGGAAGGTGGCGAAAATGGCGAAAAGACAATAAGGAGGGTTGTTTGTCCGGTGTTTGTACACGGAATGGATGCGAAATGGGTCTCATGCGACAAAGCACGGGTGATGATTTGATAAGCGGCTCGCCTTCATTGTCTCACCAATCCGGCTCGTCCATTCCAAATCGGGAATCATACCCCTGCCGCCTTCCCCTTACAAGGTTTAGGTTCAACGCGATCTCGTCCTCCATTTTCAATGACAGTATATAACGAGTAGTCCGTATTGTCTTTGGCTTTTTGTGCCCCGCTCACCCAATTGTTCCGCCGTTCGCGCTTGTGAATCAACCTAAGCAGCCTCGTTCCCGCCTAGCGAAACCTATTATTCGGCCCCTCCGCCCACATCGATATCTCTTCCCCTCCCATCTCCCCCAAACGAGTTTGCTCACCCAGCAGGTATTGTTCGTCGCGAACAATCATGCCTGCTCTTCGCACTCGCGATACCCCTTCCCAATGTAAGTATCTCCCCTCCCCGCCTCCGCCCGCTTACCTTCTGCAGCACTTGAGGTGATTACGGACACCATCGAAACGCCATCCCTGGCCATCGCTTCCCCGACGCCGCGCGCCATCGCTTTCCCTTTTAACCAACCCGAACACTGTCCTTACCCGTCTCCCGTTTCGCCCTTTGAGCCAGAACTCCGGCAGCTCACGCTCACCCCCACGCTCGTTCGCCCTCTTTCTCCTCTCTCATCAGAAACGTCTTGCACTGGCTCGTCCGCATGCGTTTTTTCGACGGCTCCATCAGCCACAAGTTCGATCTCCACGTTCCCTGCCTTGCCATCATCGCCGCAGAAACGGCGCAAGTCATCCATATGCAGCGACATCGAGCGCAGGCCTAGAAAGGGCGACGAGGATTACATCAAGCGCCCAGAGAATGCGTTCATCCTCTTCCGCAGAAAGTGTTGCGAAGACCGTCAGGCCGCACAGGAGGAGGCCGCTCTCGACGGCCCAACCAAGAAGCAGCGCCAGGCCGATCTGTCCAAAACGATTAGCCAACAATGGAAGGCCCTCTCCCCTGAAGAGCGTCTCTACTGGGAGGAGTTGGCAAAGGTTAAGAAGAAGGAGCACGAGCAGATGTACCCCAACTACGTTTACCGCCCCCAGAGGACCAAGGATCGCAAGGCAAAGAAGGGCAAACGCGGTGAAGAAGGCGATTCCGAAACCAATATCTCCTTCGTCCTTCCTCTTTGCGCGCCTGCCGTTGGAAAGAATCACAGTCGTTCATCCTCGGCTCCCACCCCGCCGCCGTGCCAAACTATCTCGATCCCTTCCGTTTATATGCCATCTTGCCCTACGTCACCATCAATGGTACCGATGATCAATCGGAGAGCATCGCACCCGGATCACGGATCAAGTGTGTCTTCTCAATTCGATTTCGCGGCGTCGTGTACTGCTATGTCCCAGCAGCGATATTCCACATCGGATCTATTCCCAAATGTCAATGTAAGTCGCTGGGTGCATTCTTCACCGTGTTTTGTTCTTTAATCGTCCCCGTTAGACCGGTGTTTGCCGAGGAGTATCAGAACACCCGCATCCTCTGTCCATGTCCAGCGACGTGTCGGCAAACCGTACCGTGCACCAGATGGGGTCGCCTACGTCCTCCGTCAGTTCGGGATCAGGGCCATCGTCTCCTGTGTCGTCCACGTTCTCTCCCGTCAATTGCATGTCGGCCGACTTCTCATACCCGCTCGCGCCATGCGACAATCTTGGTTCACAGATGGCCCCCGGATCTTTCTGCCCAGGCCCCTTGGACAACGTCCAGTTTGGCTATGCGCCATGCTCATGGGACGCTGCCGGTGCGTGGGGGAACCAGAGCCAACTGCTTGTAGGCGACGAATTCGACATGAACGCCATTCCACCAGTCGAGCTCGGTCTTCCGGGATGCGGTGACGAGATCTTGAATTCCGTTCCATCGGGTGCGTTCGCCATGGGATATCCAGCTGCTCCATATGATCCGATGGTTGTCGACGCAAACCAATACCTGAGCGATTCGCAGAGTCAAGACACGTTCGAGCAGGTGTTCAATTTCGAGAGTATGCTCGCCGCGCACCACGGATATTAGAGCCTTCCGACCAATGTATGCTGGCGTCCATTGGCCTCTTCCTGGACTCTTTTGCGCACATCATGGACCGTATCTGTAGTAACACCCTCCCAGCCAACCATCGCATCCACATACCCTCGCGTTGCTGCCACTCACCTTTCCTTTTCTCTTTTGAAAAAAAATGCGCCCTCTCTTGGTTTAACTGTGGATAAACCTATTGTTGGATTAGTTGTAGTGATATTTTCAATGTGCATAGCACCCCCACACTCACGTTACGCATTCTCCCCATTCTTCACGACATTTATATCCCCATCCTCCCCCTTCGTGCACATTCGATACACCATCGTGCGCCACCCCCCATTCCTCTGCAATTACCCTTCATCGTTTTTTTGATTATGCCCCCAGTTGACGATCTCACGTACGCTCTCTACCACGCAACACTTATCGGCATTGTCACGAAAGATACCCTGTTGTTGTAACTTTTTTTAGCTTCGCCATATGGCGGTACTCACTCCACGTATTTAAAGAGTTGCGCAGCAGAATGCAGATATCTTTTGGTGACTGCTTATTGGTGGCGCAAAGCCCCTTGCCCAAAAGAGTTTTCTTGCATACATCAGCACAACTCGTGTTTCGAGTAAGAGAGTCGAAAGGGCATGGAAGGATATGGAACCAGTCCAAGGCAGTTCGAGGATTCCTGTCGATTTCTAGTAGGATGGGTGGGCATGCTACAAAGGATGCGTGCAGGTCACGTGAGGGGTGGCTTGTGGGTTTAGCTCTTTCTTGCTGTACTGTGCGACAACTAGCACTTTAGGCGATCCCAATCATCGACCATGGCAGGTAAGTGCACCATGTATGCGTCGAGGACGAAGTAACGTATCCGGGTATTGTAACTAAAAACAGACCATTTCGAGCTGTCTTCACCGCCCTTCGACAGTGTTGCTCAGGTGCGGTTCTCGCCTGCAAACCCGGATCAGCTGCTGGTCTCCTCTTGGGACACGGTATGTCAGACAGAGCACGGTCTCATGCATGATATGCTTACGTGTTCGTGTCCGTGCATGTGTCGTGGTTGTTGTCGTCCTCGTTGTCATCCTCGTGGTTGCACGCGCCCGTTCGGCGTAGACGGTCCGGCTTTACGATGTTGCCACCAATGAACAGAAGGCGAAATTCGATCATCGCGCAGCTGTGCTAGCATGCACGTTTGGAGACGTTGCACACGCGTACAGCGGCGGATTGGACACTGGGGTGCGAGAGTGCGTCCCTTCAATTTCTCTGTCGATGGTTGAGTATTAATTTTGGGTTTTTATGAATACTCTATGCCATTACGATATGAATTTCCGGGCCTCGTAGACTCGACTTGACGGCGGAAAAGGTCAATTATCTGGGCCAGCACGAGAACGCGGTGTCTGCCATCAATTATGCTCGCGAAAAAAGTGAGATCTCATATGTTTCCGTCTTCTTGTTTCGTGACGCGCATACAGACGTGGTCATTACCGGTTCGTGGGACCAGACCCTTCGTTTCTGGGATCCCCGCACAGAGACTGCGGAAGTCTCGTCACACACGCTACCGGAGCGCGTGTACGCCATGGACGTTGTCGGTCATACGCTCGTCGTGGCCATGGCGAGTAGGCTGTTTCACATATACGACGTGCGCAATATGGGCGAGCCTGCACAAACAAGGGAGAGCAGTCTCAAATTTATGACGAGAAGTTTGGCTTGTATGGCGGATGGACAAGGTCGATTCTGTCCTTTGTGGCGTTCATTTATTTGCAACTCACGTCGCATCGTGCCTTTTCTTTCGCTGCTTTGTAGGGTATGCTATCGGCTCGGTCGAGGGTCGTATTGGCGTCGAGTACTTTGATCCGAGTCAAGAGGCACAGGACAAAAAATATGCATTCAAGTGTCACCGCCAGACAATCGATGATGTGGACCACGTCTGGCCTGTCAACGCGCTCGCTTTCCATCCCATGTGAGTTTCGGTTCTACTCCTTCTCTGCCACCTGCCACAGCGAACTTCGATCGAACGTTTGTGATGTAGATACAACACGTTTGCCTCCGCGGGATCCGATGGCACGGTCTCGATATGGGATCACAAAGTCAAGAAGCGGCTGCGGCAATATCCAAAATACGCTGCACCGATTCCCTCAGTCTCGTTTAACTGTGATGGAACGCGTCTTGTAGTCGGTGTAAGCTACACGTGGGATGACGGTGAAGATGGCGTTAAAACGGCGGAGCGGCCGGCAGTGTGGATCAGGAAAACGGGGGATGAGGTGAGGGTGAGTACGACTTTTTTTTCCCCTCTGGAAAAGTGACTCCCCCATACTGATGCTTAATCTTTGCGATCGACGATTCGAAGCCGAGGCAAGCTAGCTAAGTGAGCCAAGTGTTGTGAATTGTTGCGTTGTCCGAGAACATGGTATCCGTTTCTGCCCGCTGCGAGTTGACCGCGGTTCTTGAATGCAGTTTCAAGCGAAAGGCCACTCGCGTATCAGGAAGCCACAGCATGGTCTGGGAAGCATGGAGAATTCCGCATGCCCTCATCACGAAATTACTTCCCTCGATCAAGAGGTCGCGCGGCGGTCACGGCAATGGCATATTGATGTTTTCAACTGCGCGACATATCGTCGAACATTGTGGCCTTCTAAAACGCGTATAGCATACAGCGTTGTAGCCGTTTTATGTTGCGCTTCTGCGTGAGGAATCGAGCTAGCAAGAGCGGCGCTCCTCGGATGGCCTAAGATGTATAGCGCGTCCTGTGCGTGATCCTAGCAAGTAACCATCGTATCATCTTGACGGCACCCAGTGCTGGCCGCCCCATGCGATGCACACGTTGAACATGCGCACCACCGGGAGCTGCGAGATTAGGAATGATTCATGATCGTGAGCTTGCCCTGTCATGTTTCTTTCGAGAAGGTAAAAGTTGCGTGGCGGTGATAAGGTTCTTGGTGTGCGTGAAGTGGCTGGCAGGTGGACCCACCGAACATGCTCACGCAACGAAGACGACGACTGCGGGCCATGAGAAGTGAAATAGAGGAACCAGGTAGTATATGATAATGCCCGGGGGCTTTTTTGGTTTCAGGGACGTTTCTCCTGTGAACCAGTAAACGGGGCGAATGCGATCGACCATCAGCCAAGGGCCATCGTCAAGGGGACAAAATGCACCGGTACATCGGGGGTGGACGACGGAAACCCACCTGTGTCCACCCGGACTCGAAGAAAAGTGTTTTTCCTGCTGTGGACGTGCGTGCTGCACGGAACTTGTCAAACGACACCAAGCTGACCGAGCAACTCTAGGCCATTTGATGATGTATCACCGTGATCCAGAAGGCAGACCCTTGGTTTCCAGGGGTGTCTCAGAAGGCGTGGGCATGTCGCCTTCGAATGGCGTCTATGAGGCCTACAGCACGATTCCATCTGCTCCGAGTTCCAGGCGTGAATTTCGGACAGAGGCGGAGTGGACGGAACAACTCTGGTGTGGTGCAGTCGCGAAGTTGCCTTCGCCGCTTTCGCTTCTTGCAAAGTTTATGACTGCCATTTTTAAAATTTTCTTCAGATTTGGCCCCCACCACGCGCGGCAGGGACTTCCGGCACAAAGAGGTAAACTGTAGCGATTTCTCAAATTAAATGCAGTGAGAGTCGACCACTCCCCGGTGGCCCAGGAGTGACGTCAATGTGGTTGGCAGGCGAAGAATGGTGTGAGGGTGAGTACTTGAGTGCCGTTGTGTCGTCGTCTTTTAACATTGACAACGACAAGAGGACTACAACTGAGGCGGAAGGGTCAGTGTCGTACTCCACATTTCTCTCGTCCATCGAGTTCAGAGCGCCGTACTGGTCGATAACTCGACATGCTTAAGAACCCAGCACGGCGTAAGAATAAAAATTCCTTAAGAGGCGAGCATCGAACCCTATCCTCGTTGGCTTCATGTTGATGGCCAAGTTGGTGCCCCGACAATGCCAATTTCTTCTTCCACGAGCAGGTTGATTCGAGGCCACTGGTTCCCCTATTTGTTAATGTGTCGGATGAGCCCTGAAATGAAATGTGGGTTCCTCTGCGCCTTGCCACCCGCGGGCCCGGGCCACAGTAGAAGCTATCCGGATCAGCCTCATAAGGAGCCCCCCTTGGCAAATGGCGGCTAGAAAACCTTGTTCACTATCTACACATCTCGTGATGTGATACGAGGGCTCCAACGCTGGACATGACCCGTTCTGCGGAAGTAGAAAATACACGCTAGGAGTATAACAGCACTTCCGAAATCGCTTCATGTATGTGATTCATTGGCCGTCGGAGGCGGGGCTTCTCCCGCGTTGAGAGGAGCGAACTCCTTCAGGCCTGTCAGGCCCCACGTGTAGTGTCATTAATGGCCTTGACTTGACCGTGGCCTGCACGCGGTGAACGTGTCACGAAAGAGTGATATATATCGAGTATACATCAACACCGCCCGCCGCAAAGTTAAATCGTCCTGTCATTTTCCCAGTCACTGAATTTCCCGGGGAGAAAAGTTGTTACATCACGTCCTCTTGGGCTGACTCCGCATTTGCATCCCAGGCAAAGCTACTACAATCAGGATATACACCACGCATATGGATACATGGATGTTTAATTAAAACAACCGAATCACAGATCTAAGTGCTGGTGAATGGTCTGACACATGATTCACTCCTTGCTGTAAAGTCCTATCTCCAACCGTCCTCGGAAATGACAATGGTGTAAGTTAGATAGCTGAAGGAGTGGCATGCACAGCTAGTGGGGTAGGGTAGGTTTGATGTGCTCAGCGGCATCTAATTGCCACTGCTTTAGCTGTTCATACATTACATTAATGAAGTTTTCAGGCGAAATAGACATATGCAACCCGCCACATCAACAGGGACAACGAACTGACCACGATGCTGAAATGACACTGTGTAAGGAAGCAAGGCGGTGATGTAGTCGGGTGGATGAGGGTGGACGAGATGATAGACATGGGTGCCGAATCAGGGAAGATGTATTAGTCACAGTTCAAAGAGGATTCGACTGTCAGGTTTGAACGCACATGAGAGGGTATCAATACCCATCTATGACCTTGCACGATCATATTCTGAATCGTTGTCCAGTATTTCGGTGCACCGCCTGCATGCATGACTTCACATTTTCAGAGAATGAAAGCGAAGATCAATGTCCATTATAAATTGCAAATCAAGCTG
>JBBPKG010000030.1:0-21301 GCA_038089115.1 Fistulinella cinereoalba | reverse complement strand
TCTGGTACTTTATCACAATGAACGTGAAGTATCCTGCAATGATGATTCCCCTTTACTCCGATGTTATATGCGCCTTCAGAGCGTACATCAGACGGGCCGGGTCATTGAACGCATTTTGTGTCGCCAGACTCGCCACATCCGAAGGGTTACTTGGGTGCAATAAGTCACACTGGCAGCGACACTGAAACTACTATCACACCCTCTTGATGTTAGGTTCTGGTAACACGCCTACATAGTAGGATAGGGTCTCCTTAACTCTCTTCTCATCTGGGGGAGATGCTTAGCAACGCTTAGTATTTACTTTCTGAGTTCCTCTCCCCCGGGTCGGGTCGTAAGCTTCGGGTCCTTAGGCTCTGCGCATTTCTCGCGAAGAGTCCAAGACTGTGAGTGACTACTAGTATATTTGCGAAGAAGTACTGTTCGCTCATCTGTTGCAACAGTATTGTAGTTCGGATGCTTCTGACATTTCGCTGAGCAAGGACGCATAGCTCTCAAGAGTCGATCCAATGCAATGTCGATGACCCCACTCAAGTCAGCATTGAACAGTGTAAGGACGGCAAAGAGTAAGTTAGCTCAAGTCAATCACTTCCTTACTGGCAATTCACCTGCCCGGGTAGACTGCCAGATGATGAATTTGACTTGATCTGTTTGTAATCATACTGTGGCTCGGGATCCCGGACCAACGATCGGCCAACGTGTGTCTACGGTCGATCCACATCTCGCTTTTCATCCCGTAACTTATTATCGGGTTACCCAGCACATACTGTCTACACTGGAAAGAAGGCTTATGCACAAAGGTTGATGGTGAATGTCGGGGTGCTGAATCACTGCTGATTGACACCATCATCGGACTTACGATATGTATTTTCCAGGACACGAGGCCCCATCAGGATACTAACATTGAAACTGTGTACGTCAACATGGACATCAAATTGAGTTCCAAATACTCGGTCCCCGAACCATTGAAGAGGATCGGCATTCGGGAGATGATGTGGCGACAGGATCCATGCATCGCTGTACTACTGTATGGTGCCACAATCAGTTGACATCATTATATATATAATGGCCCATTTCCAAGGTATGGTACCTCCGGTGGTTTTTCACAGCCAGTGGCACGCCTCGCGCTGCGGCCAAGAAATAGGCATTCCGCAGTAAGTGGCTTCACCTACGTGTTCCTGGCACCTGCCCATGCATACAAGCGCAGCCGTAGTCTCTTATTCGCACAGTGTCCAACCAGTGGGTCATCGGGCTCAACGAAGGTCTGTTACCGTTGACTATACACTATTCGACGTACAAAACCTGATCCTCCGTTTCGTGCCTCAGCACTGCCTTTCCGTATAAGCCAAGTAACTTTTTAAAGCCAAATTAACTGACTTGGCATCAGGCGCTCGCAAGGGTCCTGATTCCGCAACAGCTCAACAAGTCTACCATCCTTGCGTGGGTGTGCTGCGGCGCAGTGGAGCTATTGACTCACTGATTGATCATCTGTACCGTCGGGCCTGTAGATTTCTGGAACGCAAACATAGTTAACGTACACGTCACAACCTATATATGTGAGTGTAATCATCTCGGCGCAAGCTAGCCACTAGGCGGGTCCTCACATCCCCCCCCCCACCTTTGACTACAGAGAAGCAGCATAAGCACGACCATGTTTCCGATCATTGCAAAGTTACTACTGACGGCCATGGCGTTGATGGTGGCCTCTTCACTCTGGAAAGTATTCCGGCTCGTGTGGTGTCATGGCCGCCCATACAGATCTCGTCTGCGTCATCTACGAGGACCGAAAAGTCAAAGCATCTTCCTAGGGAACCTGAATGAGATCATCAATGATGTGAGTATTCACGCCATCCTGGTCGTGTATCATGGTCCGTATCTGACTTGTCCTCAGGAAGGTGGCAAGCTGATGGACGAGTGGGTGCAAGAATATGGTGAGACATTTAGGTTCAAGGGGCTCATGAATGTTTGTTTCTCGCTTCGAGTCGATTGCGGATGGTTGGCTGCTCACTGACCTGAACATGTAGAGTAACCAACTCTTCACTGTGGATACACGTGCCATCAATCACATTCTTTTGCACAACAATGATTACCAGAAACCACCTCACATGAGCGACGGCCTAGGAGAGATTTTTACAGACGGTAAGTTGTCAAGCCACCCAAATACTGCACGCCTAACCACCTTTGGCTATTATTATTATGGCAGGACTACTGGTCGTGGAAGGCGCCCAGCATCGTCAGCAGGTTCGCCACCATTCTCCTAACGGAAATGATCTTGCTGAATGTTCGATGAAACAGAGACGCATCATGGTATTCGAAACCCTTGATCAAAAGGCGTATTTCCATTCAATGATTGATTGACAGAACCCTGCGTTTGGCCCAGCACAGGTTCGGGCTCTCACAGAAACCTTCTTGACAAAGGCCCACCATGTATTCATCGTCCGCGTCGTTTGATTGTTCCAGTGCTCACTGGAACTTCAGCTTCGCGATATATGGTCATCCGAGATCGCAAAGGATCCCACTGCCACGATTTCTGGCACACGCATTGATGTCGTACCCTGGTTGAACAGGCTGACGCTCGATATCATCGGTCTCACTGGTACGCTGATGTGACAGGTGGACGAGCTTGACATCGCTGACGACACATAGGGTTCAATCACGCATTTGATTCGCTCGATTCTGACGAACGGACAAACAAGCTGAGCGAATCGTTCCTGACGCTGTTTTCGGCCAAGGAGAACATCACCCTATTCGACCTGTTACCGGCGTTCATTCCGGGACTGCATCTCATCGTGAGCGACGCTGTCTCATGTGATTGATACGTTTGTGGAACTTGCATTCGTCTGCAGCCCACCGCTCAGTCCCGCAAAATACATGATGCAAAACGTACTATGATGCAGGTCGGCCAAGAACTACTGACGAAAGCGAAAGCAGCCGCCCTGGCCAGTGACGCAGGCAAAGGAGAGATAAAAAAGAACAGCCTACGCGGTCGGGATCTACTGTCACTGTTGGTGAAGGCGAATATGGCGACAGATATCCCCGAGAGTCAGAGGCTATCTGATAGAAACGTGACCGCGCGTGTGTTGTGGCTTCCAGCTACATGCAACAGCGACTGACGTCTCATGTAGAGGTCCCTACGTTCCTTCTGGCAGGTCACGAAACTACCAGGTGGGTCGTTTCACATGATTTTCAATGTACAGGTCCTTAAACTGTGAGGGAAAGCACTGCAGTCGCCTGGGCACTGTATGCCATGACCCAAGCCCCCGAAGTTCAGAAGAAGCTACGAGAGGAGCTGCTGTCTGTGAACACAGATAATCCATCGATGGATGAGCTCATGGCACTTCCTTACCTGGATGCGGTCGTGAGGGAGACCCTTCGTGTGCACGCACCGGTCCCAGTCACCTTTCGGACGGCAACAAAGGACGCCATGTTGCCCGTCGAGAAGCCATACACGGACAAATATGGGATTATCCGTGATACTATCGCGTGTGTCGTACACGTTTCTTCTCGACGACTGAGCAACGTAATAACCCTACGATAAAGGGTCAGCAAAGGCGACGAGCTCGCCATACCAATCTTGACGATGAACAAGTCCAGAGAGCTCTGGGGACCTGATGCTCACGAGTTCAAGTATGTGCCTTGTCGTCGTCTTCCGCGCGCCACTCTGAACAGATGTGTCGCAGACCGGAACGATGGAAGGCCGTGCCCGAGGCTGTCTCACGTATTCCAGGTGTGTGGGGCAACCTGTTGACCTTTATTGGCGGACCAAGAGCATGCATCGGCTATCGATTTTCCCTCGTCGAGTAAGTTGACAGCTGTTTCTCCAGTTTTCCTGGAATCGCTTGCGCATCGTTCTCATGATGGATGTCAGGACCAAAGCGATATTGTTTTCCCTCGTCCGCGCCTTTGAGTTTGAGCTCGCCGTTCCGGCAAGTAATATCTGTAGTAGAACGAGCATTACACAGCGGCCCGTTCTGCGGAACGATCCCAAGCACCAGCCACAACTTCCATTGTTGATTAAACCAATTGAGAAATTGTGAGCCTTGTAGCTAGCATACGGGGGTTTCTATTAGCGCCTTTGCCCATGCGATGTGTAGACGCCGACCTCTCAATTTCTGTTTTTCTTAAGGACTACTATCTTTGCAACCGTTGTGGGAAAACCCACACTCTACAGTCAGCCGTCCAATATCTAGTATTCGCCTGAGCCAGCATCGTGCTACCTAGACTTAGATAGTTAATAGATAGCCATAGTCGAGAGACCGTGCTATGTACTGCCATTCTGGGTGCAGCGGTATCAGTTAGAACCGGCCTTCCTTTGCGTGCAGGGCTATCATGACGCGCCGTGGTCACTAGGTCGCTGCAAGATTTCCCCTGACGACCGGCGGAACACATCGGCAACCTTTTTTCTCCAGTTCTCTTGGCATCTCGGGCTGCCCTGGTGCGATAGGTGCACGGGTAAGCTGAGACCAGCGCGCCGGATATCGAATCTGTCGTCGAGCTCGGATCAGGACCCAAGAGATCGGCTAGGAACGCGCTTGTTCGTCGTAGATGCCAGTCTTATTCACGACCCGGATATATATTTGATGGGATTTTCGAATGGACGGTTACATCGGGAGGCGGTTCAGCGCGTCCGACGTTCAGATCAGAGAACACGAACCATCATCTCTTTTCTGGCGGCGACGTACAGCTCACTGCGCTGATTGTCGAGTTTGAATCTACGTGTACCATAAAACATCGGTGGGCGCAGGGCGTCACACTACGAGCAAACGTTTCCCACCACCATATCAAATACGCAGCGGTGCCTATCAAAAAGGTCCATGGCCCGCACAGGAGATTCTAGGCTGATCTTCCAGATGCTGGCATCTGGTGCGTCCCGGAAGACGGCCACCAGCAGCCGCCTCTCCCTTGCGTCCGCTCAGGGGTCGGGAGGCTGGCCAGTCCGAGTCCGGTGATGTGCACATCCGTGCGCTCGCCGCCCCGCCCATCTACAGAGGCTGTTCAGTGGATGAACCCCGGGTTTGGCGGGCTTGTTTTGAAATGAATGTGTGACCCAAAATAGCGTTCCAAGAGAAATATATCACCCCGCGGCTTTCCGTCGGGCACACTCGCGTCAAGTTGAACAGACGCGTCAACAACGGTCAGTCGCCCTCCCGCTATTCCCGGGGCGCCTGGGCTGCCGCACCAAGGGGCTTGCCGTCAAGGCTGTGCAAGGGGATGAAACAGAATTGTCGGGCTTTCCTTTGCGACCGCCGAAGAATAAAATGATAACCAGGCGTTCCTTGTCAGTAGTCGTGGGCGTAGTGGGCGAGCGACGTGGGCGATGCAGCGCAGTCCCCACACAGAAGGGTAGAATAGAAGACAGCGATGGAAGCATGATACCCCAAGTCGGTGGTGCTAGGCGCTCATCCAGATCTGGAGACTCCATGCACTGCAAGGGCCGTGGCGCCCGATGCCTGTGCATTTCCCTACGCTGGGGATAATCGCACACAGCAAGCGTGTCGAGCAGGCCGCGCGTTTTTTACTAACGGCACCAAATAGGACATATAACAGTGCAGCACGGCATGGATGTGGGAGGTGACATGGCCAAAAATGTTCTCGAAGGTCAAGCGTCGCACTCGGGAATGACGGGGCCCGCTTTGTCCTATCATATGTCAGTTTTCTGAATATACAGGAGTCACTGGCGTTGGTACATACTTGGTTATAAGCCCGTATGATAGATCATCCTTGAGTCAAATATAACTCAAGACAACTGATGCATAGGGGTCTGGTCCATTTCCGATGTTGGTCGCCCGTCAACATAAGGCAAGCGGGTGCATTTCCTCTGGTACGAGAAGGAGAGCAAACCAAAAGGGGGCAGATACGGGCTGGATAGCGCAATGGGCGCAACGGCCGAGAAGCGAACGGATTTGTGACCAAAGACGCTATTTTTGTCCGCAAGGGGCGAGCAGCATACACGCCAATCCCGCCACGCACGCATGCCAGCATGTCGATGACGATGATGTACGTGTCTACGTGCAGCGAACAGCTAGAGATTCTATCATGATACCGACGTTGAGCGCGCACGACTGCGGCGGCGCCAAGTGACGCCAACGGCACTGCGAAGATGAAGTAATCAATTTAGCCAAAAGAAAGGTCGGACCACTGGCAGAGCTGCGCATCTTGTGGGGCCACCCTGGTGCCTCGGATCCTATGACACCCTATGAAGATGACGGCATGGCTTGAGAGAAAGGTGTTGCGGATTGCGGGTTGAAGGAAGAGAGTCCGGGGGTCGAATGCTAGTGAGGTGATCGCGTGATACCATCCTATAGAACCGAGTCATTGGGGACGGTGATCAGCCGGTCCGCCATCATAATCGTGGGGCGACCCCAACTCGACCGGAGCCACAGCAAGGTTGAAGAAGCAGACGTCATGCTGGGGGCGCAGAACAAGCCCAAAAGAGGGACCAGGTTGCGTATCGAGTACGTGGTTCGTGCGCTCAGCGGCTGTGTGCGGCGCCGCATGCGTCATTGTCATTTTCACCCAGGTCAAGTCGCGGGTGCAGGAGCGCAGCGGCCCGGAAAGTCCTTGGTGAGTCGACTGTAGGCCAGGGGTTGGCGACAACAAAGGAGGCGGTGTCGTTTTGCTCGCTTGGAGCGAGGGACCGCATATGGGCATAGCCACTGTCCAAGTTGTTTCCGCTTGCGCAATGCGCGCCCGAGTCAAGCCCAAGGACACGAGAGCAGCCCGCCTGGGAACGGAGTTCTCAAGATGACTCGTCAAATGAATGACAAGGGGGTATCCAGTTCCCGCCATATGCCAAGCGGGTCGGTGCCGGGCAGAGCGCGTCCTGCCTCCGGACACCCTGTGACTCCGAATCTGCCCTGATTTTTCCAGCTCGAATAGGAATGTGTTTCGTGGATGTGCGCTCAGAAGGCGATACTGCGAGTGAACCGACTTTGCTTCCCCTCTCATCGCACCCAAAATTTACTGCCAGGGACGCGGCAATGCTCTCATAATAACTTAGCGGAGGCTGCGCCCCCGACGATAGACGCGACCTATATAATACTCTCCTCCACCGACGCTCATCATCCGCCCCGCACTCGCCAGATCCCCAAAGCGACTATCACATCTCCTCATATCATTCAATTTGTCTCCCTCCTACTGGCTCTCGTCTACAGAATTTTTCCCCGTCGTCGCACCACAGCCGCCACGATGTCCTCCACACGCAAGCAAGTCCGTTTCAACGACGACAACATCTTCTACTCCCCCAAGTCGACGCCCTCGCCAGCCCTCTCCGAGTCGTCCCTTCCTTCCTCCGGCGACTCCTCCGGGCCATGCACTCCTCCACAGAATATCTGCCCGTCCCTCCCCCTCCCTGACGGCCCCGTCGCTATCCACCCCGCCCTTGCCTTCCACCCATACGTCCCGCCTATCATCTACAACACCTCTCTTCCCCCCCACACACTCGCCCCCAATGTGCACGCATCCCCTCTGAGCCTCCCTGCCCGCGTGCTCGAGGAGCCTGCGACGCAGCCCAGCATGCACACTATGACGCTCATCATCGATCAGTTTCCATGGCGGCTGACCATTCCGCCCACGAAACACTACGTATCCATCCGCGACCTTCTTGAAGCCCTCTACTGCTTCCTCCGTCACCCCGTGCTCCCGTCCGAGTACAACACCCTGCCCACGCAGACATTCAAGGATGAGGTGTCCATTACGTTTCACAACCGGTGCGCACGCGCGCCGTCCAAGGAGGCTGCCGACGAGCAGTACCAAAAGGGTGTCAAGCGGGTCGACTTTTTACGCGGCCGCACACGTTTCATGGGGCTATCGAGCACCAAGGTCGGCCCAGATGTCTGGATCCTGAACCTGGCTTGACCGATGGCCAGCGGATGAGAGCTATCCTTATATCGTATTTTCCTTTTCTTCCCCCTTCCGTTCCTCCTCTCTTCTCTTGGCGATCTCGGGACATTGGCAAAAAACAAAAAACAAGTGAATGTCGGACAACCTGCATGTAGCATACTCCTCAACGGTTCCTTATTTCTATCGTTATAGCATTTAGTATCGCTTCTGGCCTATGTCTGCTTTACTAGATGCTCCCCCTTTTCTTTTTCGGCTTCGGATTTGTAGACGGATACGGCGTTGTAATAGTTATAAAGCAGTGTGCAGAAGGTAATAAAAATAAGCCAAAGTTTGTACCATCACTAGTTCGAAACGCCTTGGCCCATGCGTGTAAGTCAAGGCAGTCCATCGTAGACTTGGCAGCAATATGGTGCATTTTACTTCCGCTACATCAATCGATATCTCCATTTGGCTAGTGGAAGTGAACCCCACTTGTTCTTCGCGACGCGGACTGCAATGATATGACTTCCCCACCGCGCCATGATGCTGATGCTGATGGTCCGCAATGCACTGGCTCTCCAGAAAGTTCACCCCACGGACATGGTTTCGATCGTAGATTTCAGATCGGGTTCGATCATGTCATCTTATCTTATCATTGGATTACAGCCACACGGTCGTAACTGCCATCTATATCCGGCCATTCGGAGAGGGGCACGTTGCATCATCGAAGCCAACATACGCCGACGTCACTGTCGACATCATCGCAAACACGTGTACATAGATTCGCTAGGGGCCACTGCATCTCTGCAAGTCACCACAGCCATGTCGACACAGGGAACGGACGATACAGGCCATCATACAGGTTTTGGAGAGAAGATCAAGTAGGCTCGTTTCTACTGACTCGCACGTCGATGACGATGTTTCTTTGCGCAGGGGTGCAGGCCACGTCGTGCACGGTACGCTCCTATCCTCATTGCCAGATGTGTTAGTCAGGACTCGACGGTAGGCATCGGGGAAAACATCCGTGGGTCCGTCATGGGCGGCTTCGACTCTCTCGCTGGCTCGGAAGCCGAAAAGGCGAAAGATGAGGAAATCGCTGCCAAGGGCCGAACTGAGATGCACGAAGGTCTGGCGCAGTTGAGGGGAAATCACCAAGGCGAGCCTAAGGCGGGTGAACAACCGCCACCGCAGTCTGCCAAGCAGGACATTGCTGCGCAGACGCAGGACACGTCGCCTGTCCCCCAAACTCAGGCTGGTCAGACGGTTGAACCAGGGACGACTGGGACGACTCAGCCTGGCCAAACGGGTATGGATAACTCGAAGACCCAACAGGTTAGCCAGGATCCGGCGCCAGGCAGTTCGTTGTCTTTCTTTCTTCCGCGAGAGGTGGTTGATCCATTTCTAGTTCAATCCTCCCAAATGGCGTCGGATAAGAGTACTCCGAGTACTGTTGGAAAAGGTCCAGGCACTCCTCTTGTGCCGGAAAAGGATGCTTGAAAGTGTTTGGTACGGAAGTGTTTTCGCCAGTGGTGAATTCCGTAATGTTCTGCTAGCGTTCTGCAAGTGTATCTTTTTTCGGACCTGAGTATGCGTGAAGTACAAACAACAAGACATCGGAAGGTGCGTAAACCTTGAGAGGAGGTAGCAGTGCAGTAGCCGCAGTGACATGCAAGCGAGCACAGCCGCGTTTGTAAAGCTGTTGTACCAATTTCGGAAGTCTTGAGCGAGCGGAAAGAAGCGGCCTGCCCGACAAGGAGGTTTGTGGGTCCCGCCGTCCTGCTTGTGGGGGTCGCTGTACGAGCAGCTGTCAACGGCCACAAATAAGTCTGGGTGGGGCACCCAGCTATTCATGACACTCATTTCCTCCTTGTCCTCTCCCACATACATCCCCTACTTTCCTTTGCCAACGTCGAGCACATGTGTGCCGATACTTCCCTGCGCGAGCGATTCTGGCGCGATGTCGCGATCGCTGCCGGCCATGGCCATGGCGATGTTGATCCGCACGTCATCCAGGACGCCATCCAAGGGATGATGCGTAACTATGGCGTCGACGAGGTCCCTGGCTTCGAGATGACGCCAGAGCCCGGTGCCGACGCACCTGACACGTCCGATTTCCCAAGACACTCTGCTTTCGCACCCGTCTTTCGCATTGCATCCAGAACACTCTCTTCTCTCGGCTGCTTCAACGCCGCACGGCCGATCTTCGTGGGCCCCCCGTGTACACTGCGCCGCCGGAGGAGTCGTCCCGACCCACGGAATCCCGACCATTTTCCAGGTGGTGGGAACCTTGGTATTCAAGCTTCCACAGGTAAACGCGTATTCACATACCACTCGGTGTCGTTGACGTACAATACTAGACCAACCCAACCACGCGATCGCCGATGCCTCCCCGTGGTATCGCGCACCTCCGCTGCCACCATGGATGCCCCACCACTTTGTCTGGTCGTTTCCCACTGGGAATCTGGCCTGGAGCCCCTACCCCCGGGCAGGTCCGTTATTAATAAGCCCTGCCTGGGCAGCCGACCATGCACCCGGCACAATGCCTCAGTGGAGCCCCGGGACCTGGCCCCCGCTCGACTGGGCCCGCGACGTCCCCATCCGTCTCTCGCCCTACCTCATCCCAAACCCAAACAACCCCCATCTCCCGCTGATCGATTGGAACGTCTCGCAGCACCCATCCACCGCGAAACGACTGACGGCGAACCACGTCGTCGTCGACATGGATAGTCTCTGGGCCGACGCCGTCACGAGCACGCGCGCGGACACGGTTGTCGTCACATGCGACATGGGCCATGCGTCCGCGCTCTGGGGCCCGATCGTGGTTCGGCACGATCAGGACCCTGTGACGGTTCGCGATTTGTTCGATGCGATCTACCATCATTTTCAGGTCCCGCTGACGTATCCCGAAGTGCAATACATTTGTGCGCTCAACCCTGGCAACTTTGATCGGCTGGCGGATGCGTATTGGGAACGCTGTCGGGAGAGTGTGGCGTTGCCCGGGTGGGAGGCTAGGCAGGGCTTTCGGCGGGTGGACGTGTTGGGCGATCGCAAGCATTGGTGGGGCGTGTGGATATCGTCGCACTACGGTGCTTGGTATGTGAATCTCGGACTCATGAATCCATCCCACCGTATTCCTCCCCGGTGAACTCGAAGTCAAATTCACGGGTATTTCCTCTTCCCGTCACGCAATAATAGGTTCCTATGGATCTGCGTGCTACCCTTCCTTTATTCTATTATTCAGCGTACGATTAGCAGTACCAACTTAATAGTGTTTGTTAGGATTTCATCGTCACACTGAAATGTCTGTAGCTATTAGCGATTTTTACGATTTTTGGGCTTAATGTACGCTAGTATCATTCAATAATGGTGGACATTCTCCCGTATACTGTAGTGCTCACGAGTTTCTATATCATGATACCTGGACGTCTAAAGCCCACGAACCCCGAGCAGACACACCATGCCGAAGGTTGTGTCCAATCGCTCAGAACATTGCAAAGGATCGACCCATGAAATAAGAATTCGATCCATAGATTCATCGATGCCTTCGAGTCCTTCGTGTTGTTTAGGGCTGTCGTAACCCAAATATCTCGCCCCCTATAAAGTTCGCGCCTACACATGATCTGGCAGGCGTAGTCGCATTTGTCATACTCAGACTGGAATATGGCGAATATGTTGGTTTGCTCACCGGTACGCCATGAGGCGCAGGATAAATGTCAGGATAATTATATCGGCGAATGTAGGTATGTTGGAGAGTCCCTGGGAGGGGGAAGAGTATGGGGTCCTCTAGGGAAAAGAATCTCCGCTCACGAAAGATGCATATCAGCTGACATTCATCACAGTGAAAATAACACACAATATTCAAAAGAGTGCCGCACGTATGAAGAATAGTATGAACGATGAGAAAATTGACATCTCGGCGCGTCATAAAGACAAAGACTATTCCAATCTTGGCGGATTGACTCAGACGGATAAAAATATTGAATTTCATAAAGCTTGATTCATGCTCCAAATGGTGAACCGGGCGCATGAGACGATGTGAACAATCAGGCCCAGGACCGAAGTTCGATCAACACCTTCTGGAATCTCATAGGCGTTCATAGCATCGGGAGAGGGGCCCGTCTTCGTTATCGATTAGCCTAAGCACGCGTCGAGGACACCGCTGTACTCACAAAATGGGCCAGGGCAGCACCCTGTACTGTACCTGGAGACCTGGCCCTCCGGTTTATGAAGACATGTCGAAGAGCCTTGACACCCTCAGCCTCGCAGACGGGCCAACTTTGCTAGATAATGGGGATGGCAACTTGAATAGAAATGCTCACTTTAACTTTCCCGCAGTTTCCAGCGAGTGCTGGTGTAATTTGAATTGACTAAAGATAGTGCCAAGCTCGTACGGCCCGACTCATCATCCTGTGTGGTGACTAGCGGCGGGGTGTGGTAGCGCTAATCGAAGTGGTCGTTTGAACGCCGGAGCGAGTGTTCAGTTTAGGTAATATGACAAAATTCTTTTACATTCTCCGACACTGCGGTTGAATCCACTTTGCATCATCCATCATTCAGCTTGGCGCTGCTAACTCCAAGCGTCTGGAGCGTCTACTACAGCAAACTAATCCTATCTGGGCATTGATAGTGCCGGTAGTCGCAGCAGTGTGCGCTGGTTGTCCGAGCGAGCCAGTCTGGTCACCACTGGTCCTGCCATCGTCTTCCATCTCTCCATTCTGTTCCTTGTAGATAACGCACCGACTCGACGCTGTGCTTCAGTCCCGAGCCAAGCTTAATATCTCGGGCGTCGACCGACTCTGCTTATGTGGCTGAGTCAAGCCTTCGGGAAGGAGGCTATGCCGACATGATGACATCGGCACCGTGGAGGGCTGTGTCGGATGGTGCCATGGTGCGATCCCTTATATACTCCCGCGCCGTGTCTAGTAATCCCGCAGACGCCTGATCTTCATCACATTATCATGTCTGCCCCATACGTCTATACGCCCGCATCGTTCGAACCCACCCCGTACTACGGGTACAGTGGCTCGTATACACAACGCTCGCCATTCATCCCCCCTGCGACGCTTTACCCGTCCTCCCCGTACCCCCCGTCGTCCCCTTATCTGAGACCCAACACGCCCCAGGGCGTGCACTTCGACGACACTTACTGGACCCCCCCCACTCCCCGTTCCCGCAGACCGTCCTGGCACGGTGGCGTTCCACCCAGCCCCTTCCTCACGACCCCACCTACGCCGGGCGGCCATACCCGACGACGCTCTTTTAACGGCAGCTACAACCCCTGGGAACCACCCTCCCCATGGACGGGCTCCTCGTCCTACTTCCAAGTCCACCCGCTCCTCAACGGCGAAGCCTTCCCACGCGACGCGTACTTTGACCTCGCCTCGCCATCATTCGCACCCCTCCGCTGGATCGGCCCGGGGCAGTCCGCGGTCATGTCCGGGGATGAGCTACACGAGCCTGCGACGCACCCGCCCATCACGCGTATGCGGATTACGCACGATGCGATCCCGCAGTGGCCGATCGACCTCGAGTATCATTATGATGGGTACAGCGTGCCCGCTGCGCCCACTCCGATCACGCTCGGCGATGTGCTCTACATGATCCACGCGTCCCTCCAAAGGCGTATCACGCACCAGGATTGGGCAAAGCTCAGTCTGTCCGAGGAGACGGCGATCGCGCGTGCGTACACGCGGCGGTGCCGGAGTGTGCCGTCGTCTGCGCAGGTGGAAGCGAGCCAGGGCGTGAAGCGCATCGATTACCTCAAAGACAGACATGTCTTTAGAGGCTTGATCCGGACGCACGACGAGGACGGTTTTTACCACTGGAGATTGATCACTGCTTGATTCGCCGCGCGGTGTGATGTCTGTTTACGAGGGACAGGTCGTGTTTACTATCAAAATATGCGTCCCAGAAGTTTATTTATGCGTTATGTAGTTTCGCTTTTTGTACAGTACAGTACTATTGTGCCTTGGACGGTCAAGTGATAATGTGTTTTTATACCCTTCTCTCGTCAAGACTGCCAGCGAACCAACAGGGAAATTTCGAATACATCATGATGGCAAGTGGAAAATTCTATTGAGAGCATCGAGGAGCGCAGCGTGTTGCTAGCCGACCCCTTGTTGATATACAAACTTGATCATATACGTGGGCGTGCCGTGAAAAACGCCACTGAACGTCATGACAACTATCACTCCCAGCGCGAACAAGGAGTCCCTACCGCCCTTGACGTGTGGACGATTGAACGAGGGGTGAGAAGTCGGTGCCTAACATTCATGCAATCAGGCTCGACCATTAAAAGTGCAGGGGAAGATACATGCAGCCGAAAAGACGAGTCCGCAAGGGACAAGAAGTCAGCAATATATAGTCTGGAAATCGAGATTCGCGTCGCGAATGGCTTGCACATAACCATGCTCTACAAACGAGAGCAAGGGCGACTCAGTCCTGACAAAGCAATAGACCGCGAGACCAGGACTGCAACGAAGCCGCAGGCTACTTACCATATTCCCAAAGATGCTTGCTCATTCCATGTTCTGCGCCATGCTCGCGCACTCTCGTTCTCTTCCACAAACCCTGGAATCCGAGCTCTGAAACCACATGTTGGCCTGCAGTGCTGTGCAAAAGGAACCGGTAAGCATCTTCCCAACCTTGCTCATATCCCATGCGAAAGCGCCAATGTTCATAGTGCCCTGGGTACCTCGCCCAATAGGAAGTATGTTGACCTTAGATGGCCATCCTGAGGATCAGCCGCGAAGAAACCACATAATGCACTGACCTGCCGCCCTGTCCAACGCGGTAGCCTTCCTACCCACCCGGTCTGGGTCGTTCACAGGAGCCGCATTCTTCGCGCGCACGCCAACTTGGTCAGGAAATACGCCGGCGGCCACCGCATCTCGAAAGGACCACCCTTGATCGCCATACTGTTCCTTCCTGTACGTCCAGAAAAACCACCCGGTACAGTGTTGCTCGAATAACGCAAGCTGTGCGGCGATATATCTGGCCCGTTCTTCTCGTTCGTCGGTACAATCATTCAGCGAACCGGGATTCAGGCCACCAGACCACTCCCCGACCACGAGTGCGCCTCCTGCTTCCTCCAGGACACCAGCCACGCGGGCAAAAGTCTGTGGTGTTGTCGCATTAGGGTCCATGAGCGACATGGCGTGCTGTCCGGCGGGCGTTGAGATGTCGTCTGGCGTGAAACAACGATAGAGGTGGTGGTCTAGACAGACCGGCGCCGCGCTATCAGGCAGCGACTTGACAAAGTGGGCGTAGTCATCCGACATCCAACAGTCGGATATGTAGATTGGCAAGCCCGGGTCGAACGCACGCAACCCCTTGATTGCGGTGGCGTACCAGTCCTTCAATGTGGCATGGGACGGTGGCTTGGGTTCGTTGAGTAACTCAATGCCAATGATATTGGTAAGCGGGTGATCGTGATCCAAATGCAGTGACTGCAGGGCAGACAGCAAGGTGCGAAGAACTCGGAGGGTTCGTTCCAGATTGGATCGAGTGGAGAATAGAACAGAAGGAGAAGACGTTCCTGAGTGAGAATCTTGATTTTGCTTCCCGGGCGCAGAGTGTAGGTCTGGGCTGTCTTAGGAGGTTGAAGGGAAGAAGTGAACACGTACCGAGCAGGACACCGATGCCGTACCGCTGAGCAGTGTCGATTGCCCTAATTATGCGGGCCCAAGCACCCTCGAATACGTTGTCAAAGCCATGGAAATCAGTCCCTAGAAGGAGAGTGCGATCCAGACTGCACAAATGATAATAGCCGATCTATGGGCAAGTTTCGGAACGTACACTGATAGGAACACCGGAACGTACTGGGATCCGCACAGAATTTATGCCCCTGGTAGCCAGCCACTCGAAATCGGCGTCCGTGAGCCATGTATCCCAATGGCACTCCAAGATAGACTTGGCACAAGGACCCTTGGCGACGTCCAGGTCGCTCTGTCCAGGGGACGCTGCTTGAGCAAATGGTGTGTCGGCGATCCAGCGCTCCAGGACGAACCAAGAACCTGCTGGTTCGGTGATCGAGTTCAGCTTGTGAACACTGACGCCTTACCGAGGTTGACACCCCTTTGCTTCCGATAACGGTAGAGCCACCGGTTGTCGGTAGCGGTCGTGCTGCCACCTAGTAAATCTGCGGGTGGTCCTGGCAAAGAGCCGGTATGCTTGAACTTGTTCAGAAAATTTCCAAGCGGGGAACTTATCATGCGGTCTTTGGTCTCAGTCGACGGTTCCGGAAGTTTGAAGGTGTTTGTTTGGGTTCGGTATCCGGGCAGCCAAACAACGTTCAATAATTTTCCATCCCTTGCCAGGAGCCTCAAGTCGGTGTCCAGTTTGGCTCATGGGTCATTTTCTTGGATGTGGCTACATACTCCTCAAGTGGGTAGCGGAATAGCCCCTCAACCAAATTTCAAAGTCGGTCCTACTTTTCACCGACGGTGGGTTCAGATGTGATGTCGTGGCCAGGTCCGGTGAGTCCTGAATGGAGGGTTCAGTTAACCTTCCAGCGACGGCGGCCCACAATGCGTCCGCCCTAACGTGAACATGAATTCAAGGGTGATCGGCGATCGACCTGAGGAAGGCAATCGTCTTCATTTCGGCTGCTACCCGTTTAATGACCTCATGCTCGTGGTTCGTCAGCAGGGCACCTTGTTATCTTTCCAGCTCGAGTGTGGTGTGTGTATTAGCGTGCCGGCAAGGTCGTTGATGGTTCTAGACCACCGAATCCGCCTAATGCGTTCATTTCGCTTTCTCCTATACCGATCGAGCGGTCAGCGACTCCCGCCCGTGGCGCACTCTCACATTCGGTTATGATTCCTGTGTAAAACAAGCAGGGCTCGTTTTAAAACATTGTATCAAGGCGAGCCAGGTCGACATCGGTTGAGAATATTTTGATAGATATTGCGCCGGTCGTTGCAGCGATCTGTGCAAGTGGCCGGGTGCGACGCTACCACGGCCGTAAATAGCGAACATGCGGTGGCCACGCGCCCTCGGTGCGAGTGCCATCAAACTTTACGCACGCCTCAAGGCAGACCTAAACGCCGATTCAATCCTCCTCGCCAAAGACAACTCGCTTCACGTTTACCTCAGTTATTTCCTGAGGTCAAAGACGCCCCCTCCGAATATTTGGCCCATCATACCCGCTTATCGTTGGCGTACTCATTGAAGACGTGATAACCCGTCCGACTGTTCATCAAGGGAACCCTCTGCGACGCGTTTTCGGCATACGCCCACCCTCCTGACACCCGGCGTCGGCGGAGCACTCCCGCAGTTATTTTTTTTCTGGGGGTTCGCTTACTTCAATCGTCGTAGACCATGTCTAGATTCGTAGGCCACTCATCTGAGGACCCTGAAATCTTCTTATCGTACGCATATAAATCCTCGACCTTGCTCTCAACGGTCCTCCACCCCTGGATTCGGTTTGACGACCAGCCGACGGCAACCACACCATGACCTCCTACTTGCGCTACATCTTCGGTGGCTACTCTCGCGACAGCTCTCCTTCTCGCGAGCAGTCCTCCAAGTTCCATTTGCGCTCCCGTTCCCATCCAACGCCCAACTACATCTACACGGCCCCGAGTACGACGTCCGCCGGTCCTACTTCCCAACCGCGTTTGAAGACCAAGCGCAGCAATAGCTACTCTGCCTGCACCAACACACCCTCGCCGCTGCGATACAACGCCTTTGACACGGCTGCGCGCGCGTCCTCCTCTTCTAGCGAGGTCCGGTATGGGACGCCATCCAAGATGGAGCGGACACCGCTGTACCGGCGTGCGAGCTACAAGTCGTCTGAACATCGTACGTATTCACGCACTCGCCCTCTTCGACTATCCTGATATGGATAAAGTAGCGCATTATGCCATGCCGCACACGCCTTCCATGACACCGTCCGTGTCGTTTGGCCCGTCGTCTCGCACCAACTCGAGCTCGTCGCTCCTTCCTGGTTCCCCTGCTCCCGGTTCATCCGTGGGCAGCTCCTCGCACCATGTCCGATATGAACGGCGACCGTCACTACGACAGAATCCCGCTTGGCAGGGCAGCGTATCGTCCGCAACGGGATCTGTATACTCCCGTATGTCTTGCATATGGAGAGATCCGCCTGTGCCGACTGACCCACCCCTTTGCTTCAGACTCGGGCAGCACCGACCCAAGGATATTACATCAACCGACCTCGCTGCACATGCATCCCTTGTTTGCCTCGACGCGCTTGCACAACGCACCCATCTCATACGACGTCACGTACACACCGTCTTCGCGTACCGTGCTCGACCGGACAACGCATACAGCCGTCCCTGCCCACACGCTCTCCCAGCCAGCCACGGATCCCCCGACGCCGGCAGCGTCGCGTTTGGTGCTTCGCTCTGACAAGTTCCCGTGGCCGGTCGTCGTCGGACCCTCGTCCTCGTCTCCGAGTGGCACCGGAATTCAGGTGTCGGCGTCGGGCAAGTCGAGTCGGTCTTCGAGCATCACGAACCTCGACCTTCTCTATGCCCTGCACACTACGCTCCTTACCCGGGTCACCCCGCAGGAATGGGAGGCGCTTGGCCACGGCAGTCGTGCGCAACGCAAGGTCACCCGCGCGTACGAGAAACGGTGTACCAAAATGGGCGGTGGATGGGAGGGTGGCGTGCGTCGGCTGGATTGGCTGCACGGTAAGACGAGGCTGGTCGGCGTCGAGGTCGAAAAACACAGCAACGGCCATGGGACTGGCAAGCTTGTCTTTGCAAAAGCGTGATGCCGCCGTCAGCTTCATACCCCCACCACCTTTTTGCTTGGTTTTCAAATGGCTATGGACGTTGTTATCCTCAGAAAGGACAGGTCTGTTCTGGGACATTGGTGGAAAAAGGAACTGCAGTGTTTGGCGCATGTGGCTCGTTGGATGCTGTCTATGGTGGATATCGGACTGTAGGTTGTACGGTTATGATTCTAGATATCACGTATGTACTCGATGCACCTGTGATCTGTAAGACTCGCAGTACATACGTTTGAATGGACAATGGGTCAGTTTACAGCATGCTGTACGTCAAACCTTTCTTGAGTTGACTATTGTCATCGTACGGTTCGCACCTGACTCCTCCCACTCCTTAGCCATTGGCAGGGAAATCTACGCGGGAAAGCGCGTCAGCTGGTCCCGGCGCAAGAAGATGATTATGTCAACGGTTATGGTAAAGTCAGTCCTACTTTTACTCTTCCACTGATTGGTTTTGGCACATTCAATCGGCATTCCAAGACCATCTCGTTCACAAAGTTCCCTTGACTTCTTCAAGGTCACCCCGCCATGGTCCCATCGGAAGACAAGTTTCATCCTATCCCCTTCATGTCTACTCTTCTCATACCTTTTCACTGCCCTCCGCACCCTCACTATCCATACGACATTTACCATCTCATACAGCCCATAAACGCCTCTTTCACCCTCCCTTGCCGCGCTCTTCCTCGCCAACGATGACATCTAATGTCCCCTCCGCCCTCGCCATGACCGAAAGAAGACCTCGACATCGCCAAAGAACTGAGCGCCGTCGTCCGTTTCCATTTTCCCAACATCCACCTAACCGAGTTCACCCAGGTCCTTACACTCCGTCCCGACGCGCTCGACCGCCGCAGCCGCTTCGAGCACTGGATTAACGGTGTCATGACCCCTCCGCCGACAGCGCTCATCGTATGACCTTTTGCAGCCCTCCTAATGGGTATCCCGCTCCTCCCCAGTACCGAAGGCACGGACGACGACTACAGATGTACTCTTTCGAGTTCGACCTGGGATGATGTCGACGTGGGCTCCACGAGGAGTTCCGAAGGGCCAATTTCACGACTGGGTCGGCGGGCTTGGCACCATCAAGGGCGGATGCTCGTTTTCGCTAAGCTCTATGCTCACCTTGTCGTTGGAGTGCCATTTTTTAAATGAGTCAAACAGACAACGACCCAGTGCGTTCGTGCGTTCGTGCGCGATCTGCAGCCACTTACACTATACAGCATATGGTACCGTGCTTATAAAACGCGCGTCTGTGATGCACTCGAGGGCATTGTGAGACGCAGGAGCGCGAACTCGTAGAGCGGCCAATGTGGCAATTTAAGACACGGGTCGGATGGGGGCCATCACAACGACTAGCGGGGGCGTGCGCACGGGCTACCACTTGCGCGATCTGATCACCGTCCATGTCTGGCGAGTGATTGAGTCTGTATTTTTCACCGTCACGGTGTCTCGTATGTACATATGCTCATCAATAACCATTTTGAACACCTCGTTGAATCTCGTTCTCGATCGGTGTGCGCAACGGCCTGGACTAGACGTTCGAGCGTTTATCTCGGTACCTACATCACAGTGACTATTAAAACGCGGTATGCCTGTGTGGTTATCACCAAATAATATCAAATAAATCATGAACCATATTGGCTGATCGATATGGCAAGGTATCCGCCAAAAAATTCCCGCGATACAACCTAGCCACATGCGCGATACACACAAGCACATGCGCGATACAGAGAACCGCCGTGCGCGATACAAGGGTCGTGCGCGATATATGATAGTTGAAACAACGATACCCCTCTCACAACCCCGCTGAGCGATCACCACCACGAAGGACCTTGGACATTCTGACCACGTAGCGAGCTCGTGAGTGAGCGGACGGAACAGGGCCTTCGTGTCCAATCGCGGCAAGGGGATCTCGCACCGGCACCCGGTGCTTCCTAGATGGCATGCTCCCCGCCATCTGCTCAGCAACCAAGGCCTGCTTGTGCACCAATGTGCTGATGCTTCCATGATGGCCCCTGATGTGACATTAGCCCCAGCCCATAAGCTGGCCCTCACACAAAGAGGTAGTGTGTGTGTCTCTTCTTTTCCCTCCTTGCTTGTCACTCACTCCCTCAGTTTTTCATGTCCCACCCACCTCCCAATCTTTGATTCTAGTGTGGGTTGTTTGGTTCTTTTGTGCCCTGCTGCCCTCTTCTCATCTCCTGCTCAGGTCCCTCTTGATATGGTTTTTCCCTTGTCTATGGGAAGGCTAAACCAGCGCATGGAGGAGGATACCCCTTTCGTTGTTATCCCATATACCGATGACATAGTCATCAGCTTCAATTACAGTTGACTTTCTCATAATGCATAATGTCAGGAGCCACCCAAACCTTATGCATTATGAGAAATATGCAATATGAAAAAAGTTCCCATGATTAGGATTGAACAATGTAGTTACTCATTAGCAATAAGCTACTAAAGCATGCTACATGGATTGCACAAAGTTGTGCTCATACAAGGTCGTCTGCTTTGCATTTTGCATCTGATCATGACAAAGCTGAGCTCGAAATGCATGAAGTTGATGAAGAAAGCTTGGAGAAGACTCTACACCTACTCGAGAGACATACCCAATCTCCAGCTTCTCAATCATTGCAATCAACTCCGAGGTTGATACATCGTCATCCAAAGGGCTTTCATCATCATGTTCATCATCTGAGGTGTCAACATCACCATTCCGAGCTGCTTCCTGTC
>JBBPKG010000029.1:72076-88390 GCA_038089115.1 Fistulinella cinereoalba | reverse complement strand
TCATGTAGTACACTAATAGTAGGATCGCTGTACCGATTAGATGATAGTATCGGACGATACTTGGAGTTTTATCTAGGGCGCTAACTCTCCGAGTCTCTGCCGAGGATGTATTACCTAAGCCGTTGCATGTCGTCCTGCAACACTCTGTTCATACGCCTCTCAGGCTGGCACAGAGCTTGCACCCGTATCGTATCTCTGCATTCCGGCCGTGGTATATCCACAAACTCCAACTTTGTGCGCATTGTCGAAGTTGGCCCGCGTGATGGCCTTCAGAACGAACCACGCCCAATTTCCCCTCCCGTCAAAGCAGAGCTAATTAACCGGCTGGGACAGGCTGGATTGAAAAGCATTGAAGCAGGCAGCTTCGTTAGCCCAAAGTGGGTGCCTCAGGTCCGTCGCATCCACACCTCGCCGCATGTATCCCAATCCCCAACGACACGTATACAGATGGCAGGCACTGCAGAGGTCCTTTCTCTGATTGATCCCATCCCAAATGTAGATCTCTCCGTCCTCGTTCCAAACGGTAAAGGTCTAGATCAAGTATTTGACGCCCTGTCTCCTACCTCCTCTGTTTCCGTCGCGCAGCCTCCACCACCAGTGACAGAAGTGGCAATATTTACTGCCGCTACGGATGCATTTTCCAAAGCGAACACCAATGTTGCAGTATCCGAGTCCTTGGAACGTCTCGAGCCCGTAGCTCGAGCGGCCCTTGCCAAGGGGCTCCGAGTGCGCGGATATGTGTCAGTCATCGTCACATGTCCGTACTCTGGCCGTGTGGACCCGCGTAGGGTACGGGATGTCTCAAGAGAGCTGCTTGATATGGGTTGTTACGAGGTCAGCCTGGGTGATACCACAGGCACCGGCACGCCAGCTAGCGTTCGCGCAGTCTTGGAGGAAGTTTGCAAAGAAATAGACCCAAGCAAACTTGCAGGACATGTAAGTGATCTTCGTATCGAAAATAGTTGTATGCTACGCAGTTCAAGTAGTTCCATGACACAAATGGAACGGCGCTTTCCAATATCTTTTCCGCGCTCGACATGGGCTTGCGCTCGTTCGATGCATCCGTCGGTGGACTGGGCGGGTGCCCTTATTCTCCTGGCGCTACTGGGAATGTCGCCACAGAGGATGTCGTTTATGCCCTCATGGGAGAGTCTCTGTACGGTAGCATCGGAGAGCCATACTCTAGTCAGTCTGTTTACGACTTAACAATGCCTTTCTAACTTACCTCCGCAGTAACTTCTCCCATGTTTCCTGCTACCAGTCAGGCGTGGGATGTTGGCCCTATATCCCTGCCACTACTTGCAGAAACAGGTACATGGATTTCAGGGATCCTCGCAAGGGAGAGCACGAGTCGGGCAGGTCGTGCTTACCTCGCTCGAAAGCGCCGAGAGCAGCAGCTGGCCGAAAAGGCACAAACTCGGACGAAATCCTGAATTTATCAGGGAAGTTTGCTATCTAGTGCATTGTACAAACATTGGGCTATTGTCATATTTTCATTGCACGAGATTGTATCTCTTCGAACGTGGATAGAATAACATGCCTTTCGCTCTCTGCATTGACCTGATTTTTTGGTGGGTGTGCCAAACATATCTGCAGAGCACGGTGGTACTATGGAAGGTTATACACAACGGCAGCCTAGGCGGAGCGGATAAATGAGTAGCTCCATTCGATGGTATACTGTGAATATCGAAGGCTCAAGACGTACTGAATCGAGGATCGAGTTACGACTCTCCCCGATGCCTACGACAGCAAAGAACTTGAACGTGCGAAGGGTTGATGGAATCGATGGAAGTCGGTGGATGAAATCGGGAACTTTGTCGCTGTGATAGATGGTAATGGCAAGTCAATCTGCGGAAATGGCCATAAATTCCCCGGTACTACTTAGATGAATTATATTGATAGGAAATGGGAAGATCATTGGCAAGTTAGCGCTCAGGGGCTAATTTCTTATCAGATGCGTTCTTTTACGAATCCGCGACATGTACATGGAAAGAGGCTCGATGGTTCTGTCGTATCCCGTGCCAACACGATTCCTTATTGAATTGGCATCTCTTCCTTGGTACCTCCTGTGAGTCGCGATCGCCAAGCGCGCATCAGACCTCAGGCATTGATCAGGCCACAGGTTACCAGCTGAGTCAGACTGGGTAATGTATACTGTTTCTTTTAGGAAAGTCTGCTGGAAAGGCGAAGAAGGGGAGTGGCACGAAATGAGTCCATTTGTGTGCCAAACATGAGAAAGGCACACCGTCCTGGTGAAGGACCAGCCTAAGGTTCTCAGGAGCAAAGTATATAAAGAGGTCAACCATCTCCTTCTTGTTTCCTTAGGCTATCGGCCCTTTATCACTAGTTTTCATCACCACGCCGCTGTGTCGCTGTGGTAATGCTGTGGGCCTTTAGATGAATTGAAACGAAGCTAGGTGGCATCGTTTCAGTTCATCTGCGGGTTCAAGGACGCTACTGGTACGTACTCCAAGTCAGTGCTCGCACTACTCGGCCGTCATGGCCATCCTTTCACTGAAACAGTATATGTCAATGATCCAGATGCCATGCTGCTATCTTGGGTCACGCCCTTCCTCACAACTGGCCTGTCGGAGTCAAAAGTCACTGCGTCGGCATGTCGAATTTTCATTGAGATCCTCGCTTAACGTTCATAGAGTATGTTGAGTGTTGACGCGCCCGACTACTACTAGTCAATGTTTTCGTCCCCGATCGTCTGGCGCAATTATCTAACCAGCTCGCGGATCGAAGATTACTTATGGCACGACCACTGGCTTTAGGACCTTTTTCTTTCACTCGTCGATTGCGCTTGCCTAACAGTATTTGCAGCTATGCCAGTTAAACGAGATCATACAACAGCCACAGCCAGCATGCCCCATCCACGGTAAAATTGAACCTGCTTTTATGGACAATTTCACCTCAGGGACAATGTTTCGTACCGATATAGATCCCCTGGTATGGGCCCGCGTGATCGGAAAGGTCACCGTCAAAGATATTGGGTACTGACATGATGGTGCACTGAGGGTCCGTTGCATCGTCATTGCCTAAATCAGATATTATTGCACAGAAATATATGGAATGGAAATACACGCCCGGACATTCAACTGCCTCGTTGGGTTGAATGAAATGAACCTCACCCATAACATGTGAGTACCCTAAGAAATGGCCGGGGACAATAGGAATGATATCTTTCTCATTGTTGACCTGCTGAAAGTCAAAAACCTGTAGAACGTACTAAGTATTAAATTTTCTTTACATCGGGAATGTGCAAACAAATCAAACGGACGGTGTTGTTAAAGAGCGTGGCCCAGACAGGATTGCCAACGCGAGGAGTGCCATAAGTTGCAGCTTTGATGGCAATGTTAGATGGCAAATGAAGTGACAGAAAGACGCAATCGAGTTCGGCAAGGGCACCACCGAGAGAATGTCCAACCTATTCCATTTCAACATGCGAAACGTGAGGAGGGTCAAACCACATGCCACAGTGACAGATGTTGCGCCGTGTTGCGAAATGAGGAGCTTGACTTGGTCAAGAATAATGGGGGCAGTCCTGGCATGTTCGTTGGCAAAGCCGCCGTGGACTTCGACAGTGCTATTTACGCCAGGAAAAAGGGTGGAACTGAGATTTTCCAAAATGAGGTCGAGATCGGTGAGGTCTGCAAAGCTACATATGCAGGGTTGAAGACAGGTATACTGAGAGCGGATAGTCATGATTACAGTTGGGAGGGATCACTGCCTTGATGGGCGATAACGAGGGAGTTGGAAGAGGGCCAATAACCGACATAATCTTTAAAGGATGATAAAAAGAAGCAAAAGAAGGGATTCATTGTTGTTTACAGTATTGGATGATATCACCATCGCCTCCAGTGAGTGAGACCTGAAAATCTAGAACAGCTTCGCAAGGTTCTGGAAATGGACGGGTAGAGATAGTTGCTGAAGATACCTGGATGACATACGTACAACCACAAGACCAGCCCTGCACAATGGAAGGAGAGCAGTAGGCAGCCCTTGCAAATTGAGTAAACGGGGCAAGAGCAGAGAGCTCAGTAGAAGTCATGTTGGTGACGGATGAAACTCGGGCACGAGGGGCAGGGAGAAGAGTGCGGGAATAGATGGGTGTACCAGTGGCTCCAAGAGTAAAACCGAGGGCAAAGACGAGGCTTGATGGGTGTATGTGCATAATCGAGTGCTACAGGCTCGTGGGGGAAAGGAAGTACTCAAGATGGGGAAGGATCCTGTGTCGGAAATTTATCTTAAGCGTCGTGGTCGTTGTGGAACCAGGATGAAAACTGAACTGCAAACCATAAGACACGTGGTAGCCAGTAAGTTGATATATCACCGCCCAACGCGTCCAAGTAAGTGCCGGTCCTGCTATGTACATCTTGAGGGATAGTTTACCTAATGTTTCCGCAGCACCAAAAGTATGCCATCATACCGGTTCACAGCGATTCCAAGTCGTGCCGCTGGCTTTCCTTGCGCTGATGCAGGCTCGACGGTGAATCCGGAGCTAATGATTGCCAGTAGACTGCCTTTCTCAACGCCTTACAGCCAACTTCCCTGTTAGCTGTACCTTTTCCAATCGTTGAGGAGTGCCAGCAAGTTGAAGCGCCTCCGAGTTCTGTAATAAGAGATTGCCATAGCCAATCTACTTGAAGCACTGGCAGCATGAAGATCACCGTCGGATGTGTATGAAAGAAAACTTACCTAATAAAATATCCAAAGTATGGCTGTCAGCTGGGTTGAGGCAGAAAATACGTGTAGACCTTTCCACTGCCACATGATCGGGGACGAAAAGCTGGCCTGCATGGTGCAGCGTGGAGTGGTCTCGCCGGCTAATGGGGGTATGTACTACATTGTAATGCCAGTCAGCTTGCGCCTCAGACTCTGAGCCAACCCATGTAAGGCCCATCCAAGCGAGTGAGCCAAATATTCTGAGGACATGCGGCAAATGAATTTCCGAGTGTCCGGGCGGTCCGAGCGCAGCATCCACATGGAGTCAGGTGGAGTTTATGTAAACAAGGTGCGCCCGCTGCGCGCCTCTCCCAATTACACTGATAACGACAGTACTTGTGGCCTTCGTGGTGGTGATCGCTCAGTGGGATCGTGGAAGAGGAGATACCGTAGATGACGGAAGTGCTACGATACATGGTCTGTCTAAGGCGGTCTGGACTGAGAAGGCCGGAGGTCGTCCGCGCGGGTCACGTGACCGCTTCGACGGAGGACGGGATTCCACGGGAGAGGGGAATTCGGAAAGGAGAAGGCCTGACCTTCGGAGCGCGGGAGGATCCAAAGCATGCCGGAGAGAGCCCAAGCGGGAGACGAGGAGAGGACTGCAGGGCACGAAAGGACCAAACAACCCGCACTACTAGAATCGAAGATCGGGAGGTGGCCCAGGTGGGTGGGACGCGAAAAATCTGAGAGAGTGAGCGACAAGCGAGAGGGGGGGGAGGGAGATGCACGAGTGGCCTCTGTGTGCGAGGAACAGCTTATAAGCTGGGGCCGATGTCACATCGAAGGCCATCGCAGAAGCATCGGCAAGCCGGCGGCCCGGCGCGCGAGAGGCGGGGAGTGCGCCATCGGAGAAGCACCGGGCACCGGTGCGAGGTGAGCCTTGCCGCGATCAGGCACGAAGGCCCTGTTCTGTCCGCTCACTCGCAAGCTCGTCACGCAGTGCAGAACGTCCAGCACGCGTCAACACTACAACTGGCATCCACATTTGGCAGGTACACATCCTCCTCGTACATAGTCTGCGTGCATGGATGAACCACAGAATTGTCGTCATAAGGCGGGACAGATGTAATGGTACCACCACAACCCATCCCATGCATGAGATTTTTTGGGATCGTGACTCTAACCGACAAGATTTCTGTCCTAACCTGGACCTCCGGGTCCAGGAATAGTGCATTGACCTAACTCAATGAAGGTCCCAGTGAGTGCCAGTTCTGCTCGACCGTACAGTAATCTCGGTCGTTCGTAGTGTTGCATTCATCGTCCTCGCCCATCACTTCATGGGTTAGCACAAGTGCATGTACAAGTGATGAACTCAAGGTACTCTATCCCAAGACGGAAAGTATGGATGAGGGGCCGTCACACTCCCCCAATTGTTAATCATGCCTCCGACGGCGACTCCAGTGGGCTCACGAAAGGTCCATCCTATCCCAAGCACCGTTTTTCGTCCCATTCGATGGGGCGACGCCCAACGATGACGCCCCGTCGTCCCCGTCGATAACAATACCTCTAACAAGCTCCGGCGGGAGTTGGGATAAGAATTCTCTATTGGCCGTCTTGACGTCGTCCTAGGAAACGGCGCACAGGAGGCAAACCGTCAACCAACGAAAAATACGAACACGAGAAAAGTAAAACTCGCACCTTGATGTCATCCATCCAAGGTAACGCCGGTGCTGGTTCATCGCCCTCTGGCACCGCGCGCGAGTAGAAGAGGAGATACGGTCCAGCTCCGAGATGAAGGCCGACCTGGTCATTGAGAACAAGCTCCTCCGATACCTGCATGTCGGCGTCAACTTCGATCGGTCACATCCGCCGGCGGAGAGCCTGCATTACCTTCTCAATCAATGAGTCCGCAATCTTCCACCAACAGTTCTTGTCGTGTACGTAAGAATAAAGGTGTTTCCTGCCGTATAGACCATCGTGGACGAACACCACACGGAGATCATACTACAGAACAAGTGTGAAGGTGTTACGTTTATTAACCTACGAATCCAGACTCATACCTTGAATTGTTGCAGCTCTTCACAGTCTAGTATGGTCTCTGCCTGGGTGCGCAGTGTCTCGATCTTCTCGTCTGCAGCTGAAGGTAACGTTATCGTCGGCGGAGTTCACAGATATTAGATACGAATAACCTTTGATCCCTTCTTCAATTGTGTTTAAAATATTCTTCAGCTTCCGCGTTGTCGCCTGGATTGAAGTGCCTCGTTCAATATCACCCTCGGCATCTGCCACATGTTCAAAGTAGAAGATGGTAGACCGTAGGTCCTGCAACGTATCCTTGCCCTATTTCCACCAAATGAGAAAATCAGAATGTATCAAAATCTTCGCGGTGAATGGACGTACGTCGAAATGAGTCAATGTCTTCTTGTGCAATACGAGCTGTTGCACTTCGTCAAACATCATATGCCTTTGTTCGCGTTTCGCCTGGGCCAATCCGACGTTTTCTCTTAGGAATTGATCAAGGTAAATCGATGTTGGATACGTGAATGGTTTTCTGTCAGATCCGTTCCCACTGGTCGTCGTGCTCGCAGTCGAGGTCGAGCGAACTAGCTCAAAAACAACCACTTCCGAGGGCTCGAATATCACGCATTGCTTTCCGGGTTCCAGTTGAGGTTTCGCCAACTGTGCAGATAGCCTTCCAATGAGATCGTTTGACTCTCCGCCGTTGACGTCAATAGGGACGATAGAAGTTTCCTGCAGGAGTTCGCCTGGTTCCTCAACGTTACTACCATATTGGAAATGTAACAACCGCGATCTTAATGCACAAATGTTGAGACACCATGGACCTTTTGTTTGGTACACGAAGGGATTGACATACTTTGGGAGAGGCTGTCCGGCGAGTGCAAACTGCTCAAGGAAAGATCTCTCGAGAGTAGCTGATAACCTAGCAAAGAATTCTGAATTTCCTCAGATGAGCCATCATTCCCGCGTCCGAACATGATGCAAGTCACGCACTTCGTGAAAGTTCACCAGGTGGTTGAGTCAGCCGATCCCATGGATCGATATTGAACGCAGGGAGCCGCTTATCCACATTGAGATCACATAGCCGTGCGAGGTCCATGTGTGTAAATATCTCACTGAGAGCCCACAATGTAAAATCTGACACTTGTCACTGTTGCCGTTGCTTGAATTACTATCCTTGACCTACCTGGGCCACTCGTTGGTGGAGCTAGTGCCTCGGCCACGTTCATCGGAACGGGGGGACGCCAGCATGCCATACGCTCTCTTACTTGGGGAACGTAGAACAGCCCCTGTAGGATGCTCGCGGCGTAAACCATCGTATGTAACGAGGGTCGCAACACGACGGGGCTGATGGTTATAGTCAGGAACGAATATGCGCGTAGAGTAGACACAGACCATCCATCCCTTCGTAACTGCTGTTCCACAGGGAATGGTTCCAGCGCATCCGAGTCGCCCATCGTCTCCAAGCTGGCCTCTATAGCGCGATTCAAGTTGTGCTGGTAATTTGCATCGGTGCTCTCATTTTGCTACAAACACGGATCATAAACCCCAGACGCCACATTTGAAAACACAAAGGAAACCGAAACCCACTTGAGATGGAACGACGGCCCAGTTTGGGTCGGGAGAGCGCTGGCTTGGGCCAAACACGGGCCCTTCTGGACGCGACTGTTTGTTTTGGCTCTGGCCTTGGGTCTGGGAAGACTGCGCATATGTCTGCATCTGTGACTGTGAGCTAGAATGCAGGGTATTCATGGACTCTTGCATAGCACGCTGTAAATCCGGGTCGTCCTCGAGCGTCAAATCAATCACGGGGGTGTTTGGGCGCCCGGCAGAGAATGCCGTCGTGTCGAGCCGGCTTTGAGATGATGTCTGCGTTAATCCCGCTGTCCCAGCCGTGGAATCGCCCATTGACCAACTCGACGCGTTGCTCGTGCCAACTGGTGGCCACCCTTGACTCTGGATCTGGACAGGTGCAGTGGCGGGGGTGGCAGCAGCCGCATCGGTATCAACGAGAAGCTCGTCCCCTCGTTCGCCCTCAAGGAGTGCTCCAGCTGCCTTCTCCACATTACCGTCATACTTTCTTAAGATGCGCCGTGCCACCTCGCGATCAAGGCTGTCGCCCATGACGCCGATCAACAACTCCACCATCTCATCCTCCCTGGCCGCGCCTTCGGGTGGCAGTATTTGCATCTTGTGTGGTGCTGTGGTTGCGTTTTCTGCTGCGGCGTGGTTTAGAGTCGGCCTGCCTTCGTAGGCGTGGCCTGCGTTCGAGGAAATTGAGCGAATCTCTGAATTGTTCTGATGATTCGAGTCCTTGCGCGAGCCTATGCTCTTCGTACTGCCGGTAGTATAATCGTGATCCTGAATGTCGTCGTCCGAAGCGTCTGTGAAATGTAGCGAGTTATCGGCGCCGTCGAGGGAGTTACTGTCGCCGTCCCTGTCCCTGTCCCTGTCCTTTTTGTCGGGGTGACCGCCGATCCAACTCCGAATGCGACTCCGTCGTCGCCCCGCTGCAGGTTGACCTCGATCTTGACCGTCGCAGTTGCTGTCGTCGTGGTGCCGACCTGCGCCCGACGATGCGTTTGGATGAAGATGAGATTCGACTTGATGCGCCACAGACGACAACAGATCGCGCAGTGCGGTGACGCCGCCGCCAGAGCTTTTGATCGAACCCGTCGCCGGCTTCGAGGGAGCCATAGGTCACAGCGTCTGCTCACAATTGCGCCTCCAAAGCTCTCCCTGGTGCCTCGGGGCCGAGAACGGGGGTCCTCCGTGCAATTGGCGCGTTTTAGATCAGTTCGCACCATAATTTAGGCTCCACTGGTCCTCAGTCGGCGCTATATACTTCTGAACTACTAGCTAGTATCGGCGTTGTAGGCCCTTAGTAGCTCCCGCTGATGAACGACCTGGTCGTAGACTCGGAGCCAATCCGATGTTCACCGCCATACTAGTCAGTCTACTGGCAAGTTGAAGCAACCACGGTCGTCCATGGCATCGGCTTCCGAGGCTATCCAAGTCGGACTCGGAGTTAGTACCAGCGTCAGATGTCGACCTCGCTTCCTCGGGCCCGTGCATTCGCTGAAACTCAAGCATACAAACCATCTGTATTACGCGGGTTTATCATGTTCAACAAGTATCATATAGGGACACTCCGGGTCACGGTAGCAATAAGTGCCGAGACCAAGGAGCGAAAACACTCGACCCTACATACAATAACAGGATTGCCTATACAGGGAGGATGACGAGACAGAGAAAGAGAAAAGACGTTTGGATACACTCACAACAGTAATTGGTGGCTCGCTACAAACAAGAGCGATTAAAGATACATATAGACGGATAGCAAATACGCGAATCAAGAACGTATGCCCCACAGACGGGCTGGAGCGCGGGGTATAATGAAAAAGTGAAGACAAGCTGTCGGCGCTACATCTTCGCCACGAAGGCAAAGGCAGCACAGAACAAAAGTTTTTTAACGTTCGCCATTTGACTCGGAAGTGCACATTGAAATGGCTACGCTTGATGACCTGTCAAACATCTCGAGTCACGTCAGCTGAAACCCTATCCCCACACCGACCCAGGCTACTCACTATAAATACTCGCATAATGACCATTCAGGTACATCCCTTCCGACCCTCCTTGCCCTGGACCCTGCAAAACATCACCAGACGGCCCATATGTCCCCATCCCCATCTGGGGGAACGACGTATAATCGCTCCAATATTGTGGATAGCGACTCCCGCTCGACGACTCGTGCCCTCCACCCTGCCCCGGACCGATGGCAGTGCCATTGCCAGTGGAATGCGAGTGCCCGTGGCCCTGCCCATGCATCCGCGAGGAGTGTTGGGTCGACGTCAGCGCATGGTTCATACGCCGCTCGTCAATTAACCCCGTGCTGTACATCTGTGGCAAGACCGACGTGGACAACGTTCCCGGGAACGACGCATACGACGAAGACCCCATCACCTCAGGGGACGAGGGCCACGAATAATACGACGAGGCGGAGGGCTGCGCTGTTGACGGCGGCGGGAGGAAGTCTCCGCCTAATCCTACGAGACCCGCCCCTGCCCCCGCTTGCTGTGGTACTAGCGGAAACTGTGTCGAACGCCAGGCTTCCGCGTACGGCTGCGACAGTGTAAGAGAACTGCCCGCGCTGCTCCCACCCGAAGTCACAGGCAGATGCATTTGTGAGCGCTCATACGCATCCTCCGAGTCTCCTGCATCCTCCGCCAAACGTTTATGCCTCTCTTGGCCCATCCCAATCTGACGCGTGACGAGCTGTCCAACCCGCACTCGCCTGGTTGTACCCTTGTTGTTCAGCGGATTACACCCACGTAACAGTTCGTGCGCGCGAGCAGCCGAGGGCCAAACGGCCTCCATATCTTGCAATGCATCCATACACTTGGCAAGCCCCACCTGTGCTTGCGGGTCGTTGACATTGACAGACACTAGCGCGCGGACGTCAAACTCGGCAACGACAGACTAGCGACGCAGCTTACGGCTCGTGACGTGCATAATGCCAGCGGTAAAAACATAAAAACAGAGGAATACAGGCGCGCGTTGGAGGGAGTATTTCTCGCGGTAAAATGCCACTGTTGAATTCCGATCAATATTGCGCTTCATCGTGATGGAGGTGTAACGACCCACCTAACGATGCGATATGGTTGGCCGCGCCAACGCATAATTCGTAATTCTTCTTGCTGGCGGCACGGACCTCCGCTTCATCCCCATTCTCTGGTTTACTAGGGCAACAGTTAGGCACGCACAGCCTTTTGAGAGGTTATTGAACCGATACGCACAGTTTGTTCAATATATATATTTCCCGAATGCTACAAGGCACGTGCAGTAAATAATGGGTTAGTGTCTGACATGGCGGTAAAAGTAGGATGGGAGAGTGTCACTCACAAAGGTCGATGCAACAACAACGTTGTGCACCAGTATTGCATATGCAGCGTCAATATGTGCGGAGGTGGTATCCCTCTGGTATCTGCCGTACTCAAATTGCCCGCCGCGTCATACCGCAGCTCGAACCTCAAGTGCTCGGCAAGATCAAGATACCACTTGTCTAGCAGCCCCTCGAGTTGGTTGGATTCGGTATGCCGCGAGGTCGACGTACGGATGGCATAGATGGATTGGACGATCTTGGAGAGGATCGTGGCTGTATACGCCATCGCGTCAGAGATGGTAAATGCTAATCCCCATATGTATCTGACTTACATAGCATGGCAGACGCCGTGAAACAGGACAAAATGCGGCTGGGAGCAGGCGGCAATCTTTCAGCTCCGGGGCAGTATCCATGTCCCCTCGTATCGGGAGGCAACGAGGGATGTTCTGTCCACGTTTCCTGCTCCTCAGACTGCAGACAGAAAACATTATAAAGCGTCGTATCGTTTGAATGATATATATATATCCTACCTCTTCGACAGCAGGAAACTGCGTGTCATAATCCCTTTCGAAAATTGCCAGGGGTCGTCCAATATACGTGCTCACGTAGCCATCCAAGATGACACATCCCCACCAAATTCGCCTTCGTTCTTGCAACTGGCGTTCACCGAAGAGGCGACCCATGCCTACACGGGCCCATCCGTCCGCAGCACGGTGCATGCCCAAATCCTGCGCCATGCGCACCGCCATACCTGTGTAGGCCCACGCCTGTGCCATGGCTCCAATCCCAATTTCTCGGTAACCGAGGAGGAGGAGAGATTGCACCGTCGAGGGGAGTGAGGACGCATAGGTATTGTCGAGAAGATTCTTGGCCTCGATGAGAAAGTTATCACCCGCTGTCCACATTGGCGCAGACTCGGATGAATCTAAACGAGTGGGATGTAACGGGGAGGACGAAGGAGAGTAACGCGCGGCGATGGAAAACATGCACAACAATAACAAAGGGGAGACGTGCCGTCGCTTGCGCTGTACGGGGGCTGAGAGTGTTCCCTGGCCCTGATCAGACGGTGGCGAGGGGGTATCCGTCGGATTTTGCATGCTGGAACAAGCGCGTTCAATTCATTGGCAGAATGCGCCAATCATGCTTCTTACCTATGGTAACCTTCCCAAAACAGATCTTTGTGAAGGATAGGGAATCCTGGATGGACATACGTGAAGTAGAGTTCAAGCAAGTGTTCTTGCATCGGAGCAGCGGGCAGCAACTCTACCAAATCGCTATCCAGCGCGGCAGACGTCAGCGGAAGGTGTCCAGTGCTGGAATTTGTCGGCGATTTGGCCGAAGAAACCCCCGGGAATATACCACTGATGGACGGTAATTTTGGCGTGCTCGACGAGGGGGGTGGAAGTGGAGGCCAAACCCGCGCCTTAGGGAAGCGCCTGGGAGAGTGATATCTGTCAGACGGATCAGATAAAATGTGAACAAGAACCTACCAAATCCCGCCTTCGTTCCTCGCCTCGTCCTTTGCGTTGAACCCCAAGAGGTACAGCCCACTCGCTTTGCCGTGGTACCGAACTTGTTCATCCTCGTTCAAACTGAGCTGTCCAACAGCATCTGCAACATCATCCTCGCTGTCGGAATCGGTACTTGCACCCATATATCCAGAAGCATATCCACTAGACATATGACTGTCGTGGCGAGCAGGGGACACTCCTGGACTTTTGCTTTCACTGCGCATCAGGGTGATACCATTCGGAGAGGAGCCGCGACCATTCCCATCATCTCCATCAACGCGCCGACGTTGGCGCCGAACATGATCTCCATCAGAGGGATGGGAGAGGTTGATGGTAGAACGCTGCCTTTGCACGGGGCGCAAAAGATTAGGATCACTTAACGAAATTTCATTGGAGGTGGCGCTGGCAGAGGTAGGTGCACAATTCTGTTTTGACTTCTGGGAAGAAGCAAGCAAAGCAGTGACACGGTCTTGCCACTCATTCGAAGGACTACGGGAGTAGATCAGGAAAATTACCGGAGTTCAGTCGGAAGGCCCATCAACTACTTACTGCGTTGTTTGAAGATCAATGCCGCTTCCCGAAATCTCCTGAGCCTGAGCTTGAGGTCGTGCCTTAACGCCGCCATTTTTGCGACCTTTAACACCATAGGGTGACGAATCGACACGATTCAAAATTTCTCTCGCAAGCGTATCCTATGCGTGCGAGAGATCAAACGGTAAGAAACGCACGGGAGTATGGATGACCAACACCGACCTTTCTCAAGATCGCCAGAACGCCCTCCAGGCTTTCTTCCTTTCCCGGGGTCCTCGAGGGAGATTTCCCATGTGTCTCGCTGCTGTTAACCCCATCTACTTTGTCGGCTTCCACACTGAGCAGAATCCCAAGAAGCGCCTCTGTTTGGTGCAGCCGGGCTTCGATTGCATCAATGTATCCCTTAGGTGGTCCACGCTTTCGCGAAGGGCCCAAGAAAGTGCACTCTAAGAGTTCAGAAACGTGAGGATATCAACACAGGGAAGAATGGCAAGATCGAAGCACACCATACGAAGATGGTAGCGGATGGTTCGTGGTGAGAACATATTACCCATACAAGAAAGCGCGAAGGGGTCGGGGAGACAAGGTGGAATAAACATTACGAAAGATGATATTCCGGAACATTGTATGACGGGGGAAGAGCGGATAAAGCCGAGAGGTCGGAAGCGTTGGGACGCGCCGACCGAGCATCGAGGCAGTGATAAGATGGATTACGTATTCATACGTTAAGATAATGCAGGAGGTAACCACAGGGGTGACCAAAACCAAGGAGGAGCGTCAGAGTGTGGCGGTGGTAGGCATCGTGAGAGCCATGGAAGTGGATTGAATACAAGGCACGGGGGCAGCGCAACGGATGGTGAGCAGAAAAGGATGCCGGTCCGCGGACAACGGTCCCGAAAGTCAGGAAAAGTATGACAACGTCAACGTTCAGGGATCACGAAAACAACAGGGAAGATGATCGACTTACGCGTACCAAGCATGATGCAGCTCTTGCATGCGCTGCCATCAGCGGACCGCTCACACTTGCATTTACTTTTCCTGCACTGATCGCATGCTGCCACAGAAGGTGGTCAGACAAAGAATGGGGGCCACAAAAAGACTTGCCTTTGCTGCTCCTGCGACGAATGATGCGTTCAGACTGGCTGTTATGCGATGCCGAGCCACCGCCAACAGAGCCGGGGAGATCACTCAGTTCGTCTCCATCCTCGTAGTCGTCTGGGAAGGCGTGTGCATTAAGGTCGAGAGTGATAGTTTCACCATGTGCAGTGTCGAGCTGGGGGCGCCTGAATGACCAAGAGTCGGAATGGGGTGTGTGGTTGTGGGGCATGCCAAAACGAAAGGCCGCACGGTCGGGCGGGTACTCGACAGAGGCGTGATCGGGGTTGTCGAGCGGTGTGACGGCGGGGAAGGGATAGGCAAAGGAAAAAGTACTGCGGGGCGGGGACGGGGAGAGATCGACGTTGGGGGACGAGGAGCGCTCTGGCTTGACGGAAGGCGAGGACGAGAGGGGAGAAGGCGCAAAGAAGGCCTTTGGATCTGCGAGGGGGACGCGGTCAACATATGGATCAAATGTCATTTGGTGGATAGAGTCAGAAGGAAAGGAAGAGACGTTTACCAGACTTGGAGATGGGCTAACTTATGCCCCTTTGCGTGCAGCGATGCTACCCAGTAAAGGGCGGGCCGCTTACCTCACAGGCAACCAAACCCTGTGCACGTTCTCGTCGGTTACGCCGTGAGTTCGGACGGTTAACGAGCTCCGACGAGATCAGAGTCTGGGATGGGGGAGGCAATGGCGCCAGTGAGTATATGGCAGAGGGTCAGAACGGAGTTGTGTAACTCGATCACCACTTGTCCATGGCGTTGCCGTTCCTGTTTCCCAGCACTTATTTCGGCTGTCTCCTTCCCACCGTTCGTTTTAGAAGCAGACCACACAGTCAATATCTCGTCTGTCGGCGGTCAATTGACGTCTGCTTTCGTCAGTCACTCCCGTAAACACTTTGGCCTTGGCTTGGTGCACGAGTGGCACATGGACACTCGGCACCGTCCCGTTCAACGCGCTAGAACGCTCCGCAGCATCCCAGCATCTTCCCAGACTTCGAGATCGCACTGTCCTTACATGGCAACAGAAACAAACGTCTTCCCAATGAATTTGTCTCCAACTCTAGGACCCTAGTTCCCAGCAGCTGGTCCGAGGACCACATTCGTGCCCGAACCGCTGTGTCTCGGTGCCATCGGCTACAACTCAAAAACACATTGCACAGATCAGGACAACTGTATTGGTGGTGGTGGCCACGTGTTGATCACGCTCAAATGAGCTGCTGAGGTCATCCATCAAAGTGCACTCCATTTCCAGGACCAGCTCACATAGCTCTCCACCTTGGCGAACATCGGACACTCCGCTCGGTCCGATGAGCGCGGGACGTGACACTCGCAGTTGGTATTATGGACCCCTCTTTCTAAATGTTGTTCAGATCTGGCCCTTGCGACTTCGACGTCCCGGTCACTAGGTTATTTTTACGTGGCTAGAAGCTCATTCTCCGTGGGATCTTCCCGCCAGTCTTGAGGTCGGAATCGAATTGCGTGTACGCTTCATCTGAACAAACTACCAACGCGTGAAGGTATAGATGTGCAAGTGCAGACGCCAATAGCACCTTCATTCATGCCTAGCAGATAACCACATCGACGTCTTTTACGCAAGCCTCA
>JBBPKG010000029.1:28593-71980 GCA_038089115.1 Fistulinella cinereoalba | reverse complement strand
CGAATTGCGTGTACGCTTCATCTGAACAAACTACCAACGCGTGAAGGTATAGATGTGCAAGTGCAGACGCCAATAGCACCTTCATTCATGCCTAGCAGATAACCACATCGACGTCTTTTACGCAAGCCCCAATCCAAAAGATGATAACGCTGCCCGATGGACAAATCTGTCGACATATTGACGATTGACGACAAACGCACCCTCCGATTATCGGAGGCCTTCAGGGCATGCCCCGGGGCGAATTCGGGGAGGCTAACGACAGTTGCCAACCACTTCCGAGTCCTTCCGCACCCGCAGTCCAAGTGTTGCTCATTATGCTATCACGAGGTATGATTTTGAGGCACATGAGATTGCATCTCCGAAAGTTCTAGTCGAGGGTATTTTCTGTGGATCGGCTTGAGAACCGTGAACGGAGAGCTGTTAAAGGTAGGCCTCGACGGTCGATTTAAGTGCAGACGGGCACTTCATTATGGTCGTCTTTTATATGCCCTTTCAGAGGACCGAATGGTCATTGGGACCATGACAACGATCACGAGGCTATCAGCAAGGCAGACCCTGGTCCATACTTCGACCTCAGACATACATAGTTCTTTTGCTTAGTTTGGTCAAGCATTCCCCTCCCAACTATAGATTCTACTTCTACTTCAGAATCAAGCAGAGCATCCAGACATTACATCGCGCCGACCGTGAGAATTAAAAGCTTTTATCGTGCTTCTCGCCGTAGGGCGTTACATCCCCTTCTTTTTCCGACGTACGTATGATGCGATCAGTTTCTGATTTGTGCTTCGACCATGCTCCCTGAAAACCCTTAGGGGACCTCTTTGCTCCCCTCTCTTTTCGTATTCCAGCCGACGATTATCGGTCATTCGTTTACTTCATACTAATCGACTGTATCATCTATGTAGCTCCCATTCGATCATCCCCTCCCGTTTTCGGACAATCTCCCCCCGCGAGGCTGGTGGCTATTCCCCGAGGCACTTCCCAGTCATCGTGCCATTATCACCGCGGATTCACCCTCCAACTTATCACGCTATTCATATCACTCCCATCGTATCCTCGATAGGCTTTCGAGCCGTCCACGCCCTCGGTTACTATTAAAATACACAGCGCGTGGTATGAATGAACGAGCAGACTTCCAAATATACCCCGACCTGACAAAGATGCGCTTTGCCGGTGCGGTGTCTCTATATGACTCACCGCTCGCGCGCCCGGGCGGCACGGAATCAGATCGGATAACCATCGCAATGGCCGTCGTACCCCGAACGACCGTTCTCTGACAGCGGTCGGTTGGCCCTGACCGCCTGACCTATTGTTATCAGCGATCCAAGTTGGCGTGCTCCTTGGTCACCCTAACCCCCCTCCCCCGCGCTTCATGAGGCAGTCGCTGATCGACGGTGTCCGAATCTCATGGTCATACGTCCGCGTCAGCCCTGCGGCCGTGGACCGGTGGACCGACACGGTGGACGACACACCTAAAGTTCCCTCGATGTGGGATAGACTCGAGCCATGTCGTGGTATCTGCGGACACGCTTCCTTGTATTTTCCAGGTGGACCTTCGTCGTCATGATGCCGTATCGTACGTCAGGTTTCACATGACTAAAGCAGCATCGACTGCGCTTGGCCGCATGGTCCATTTCGTGATTCCGAAACGTGTTGCAAAGGGATGTGACGGAAGTTAGTGAAAGGCTAACCATGTTGTAAACTACTTTGTGTTCTATATGTATATATGGATTGACTATAGCCTATGTGTTAGTCTAAGCGCACCCGGACTTAATATGGGTGCTGGAGGATTTTACCAAAAGTTAGACCCGTCAGTAGACTATACTTCGTTCGGATCGACCACGTTCGAGGCGAGTTATAGAAGTTTGAATGTGGCCGATGAACTTCTTCGGGTGCCGATGACCCCGGGCAGCGCACAAGGTTACGTTACGTACGATCTTAGCCGCAATGGTGTTCGGTTCGGGAGGTATGATGTGGCGGGAAGTGGTCCTCGCTGTGATGCATCGCTCAGCTTGGAATAACACAGGACGGCCAGAATCGAGAGTGCCCCAGATCCACATGAGTGAGGTTGGAAATGTTATGCACTATAGGAGTCCCTCAGCAGATCGCCGTTGGGTTGAAGTCAGCCTCAAGTTTGGGGGGGATAGTGGTTCGGGTGGTGGTCATCATGTGCCAGTGGCTGATATTAACTTGTGCCGAGCGCATCGTGTATCGTGGCCCGGAGATGAATGGCTGTCACTCTCAAAAGAAGAAGAGTCTTTACGCCTGGGCCATAAAAATATTTCAACTTTGTCCGAGCTGATACTGCGGCCCGATGGAAATATCGACATCGCCTCCCTAGCATTATCCACCGTACGAAGGGAAAAAAGGGGGGGATAACAGATTCTACTGATCACGACACCGTTCGCTCTGTAGGCCAGTGGCCATCATGCCAAGCCCCGGTGGCGACGCTATTTAAATAGGGCTGCGTCCACTGAAGTGAACGTCATCGCACTGGTACAGTGACGGTGTACCTATCCTGAACCTGGCTATTCAGTTTTCAGATTTCTCACCCTGACCCCATCAGAACTTGTTTGCACGATTGAGCGGGGGACCGCGGTCAGACGATGGGGTATAGATATGATCCCTGCGGACGTTCAGCGCCGGGTGTCATACTTGATGAGACGATACAGGCACCCTCTAATGCCACCGAGGTTCTCGTCCACGAGAGGGACCAAGTTGCCAATGGCCCAATGGTGTGTCACCTTGTGTCAGTGTCGTGAAGATTCATCGAATGCCCGTTCCCATCCATACCTTTCATATCCCTTGTTAGGTGTTGATGTGTTGATCAGTGGTTAAAAAAGAAGGACAGTGGGCAACAGGGTCGGTCGTTGGCAATGTATGCTTGGTACGGCAGGGTCAACATTGTGAGCACTGGACACTACGACACATGCGCCGTAGTGCCCGGAGTTGATTCCATATATCTATATTCCTTTAAATGAAATTTGCCTGTGCCGGTTCGTGTTCACACCCAAGAGATTGCGGGTTATGAGCATGGGTAACGCTGGGGCCGGCCCGCGCGTCGTCGGCCAGTCGTACCGGTATGCCCTGGGATTATATGAGGCGAAGGGGGATAGTATGTATCCCACAGTACCTGGTGTATGTCGACGTTGCGACGTCGAAAGACAGCGTACTTGGATTCCGTACCCTTCCCCATCCATCGCCAGATCGGGCCGAACGGATGAATGGCACATAATTTAACGAACATGCCCACACATCTTACATACCTGCTTTCCCTCAAGGGTCAGGCCCAATATCGTCGGATGCCGCCCATCGACGACCCTCGGTCTTGGCCGGCCAGGACAGATGTGGGCTGTTCTCGGAGAGATGCTAGGACCGACTGTGCTGCGCCGCAGGGCTTCGTTCTGAGGATCATATGATCGTGCGATCATCGACCATCGCAAGGACGTCATCGTCATTTGATGGCCTGCTCCACTGTAGTCAGACTAACATGGGCTTGGGGCGCGGGTGACGAAGGACACGCACATGATCTTGAGCGCTCCGCTCTACCTTGGGGTGACAGATAACGATAAGGACAGGCACGGCTGAAGAACAAAGATATCAAGCTCAACGGTATCTTGCGTTCATTGCGTTCGATCACGCTTCAATGATGAGCAAAACAAAAGAAAGAGGAGACAATGAGAACTGGGCGTTCGTTGCGAAGAAACGGCCAAAGTAGGCGTACTGAGTGCTTGTAGCACGAAGGCCACATGGTGCATTGATGAATTGGCCCACTTTGCTTTTGGCAAACACAGCCACAATCAGTTGCGGGTGTGATCGAAGGAATGAAGAGGCACCACGATGTTCAGAGGAATGTTGTGCGACAGGCGTGCGTGAAATTGTAGCACTGGCGAGGGGCCGAAACGTCCGTCTTGACGCAGGCTAGACCGAGAGGCTATCAAACCGGCGATCGGCGCGCCTTGCCGTGACAGTACGTTGTGAGTGTGTCAGTGCAGGATTGACGTTGGATGTATCCCAACATTCGCGCAAGTTGGGATTGGCGCAAGTCAAGTTGTGCCTGCCTTGAAGAGAGGACTTTTTCTGCTCAGACGTGGAACGTATCCGTGGGTGCATATGAGACTGCAGGCAGTCTCCGCGAGGGGCTCCTAGTTTCACTCGGAATTTGCAGGGACGTTCAAGAATAAAGACCGAAAGAGGGATGAGTCAACCAGAGCCGGCAAATGGAGCGTGTGTGAAAGGTTGACTGGCGTCAATCATGCAGGTTCCAATGACGACAAGAAAGGACAGAAAGGACGGATTGCACAGAGGAAGTTTAACGGAAATTCAGACGGTGTCGAAGAGGAATGCAGACGCCAGTGTCAAGTGGCATGGGTATGCCAGGTCGGATGTTGGGCGGGCTGCTGTCAGCGTCAAAAGGGGTGATCCACTAGGTTTGATCCGGGGATGACGGCAGGCCATATGGAGGGAACACGTAGGGGACCAACTGGAGGGTGCGCCAGCGGGACTGAGGCCAGACTGGGCCAGTTTCATGCGAGACGACTCTGGGCTTGGGTTGAGCCCAATTGTCAAGCAGGTTCAAGCTTTTCAAAGTTACAACGCGGTTAACCGACGTCCTCGGGAACGGAGCGTGGGAAATTGAACCCATCACCCAATCTCTTCATTTCACGGCGGCGTGTTTTTTCCACCAACCTCGACGCCGGGCAGAACGGCGACGACGGCGACGACAGCGACGATGACGACGACGACGACGACGAGCAGCATGGCGACGGCGACATCGCGGATATCGGTGGAGATTCCCCCGCTGCCGAACCCGCACCCTGTTCGAGTTGGGGAGCGGTTGTCGGGCGAGTCAGGTCGGGGCTCGCCAGCGCCGCGCATATCACGGCGGACGGCTGTTCCATTTCTGCTGGAGGCGTTCCCCGCGCCACCGAGCCACATCCCGGGCACGCCGACGACCGTCTCGCCGACGAGCCTCCTCAACGGCCCGTCCCTGCTCGCGTCGGTATCCGCCCGGCCGTGCACGAGCCCCGTCTCCCCGACGAGCCCCAGCAACCCGCCCCCCTCGTCCCCCCCGACCGGCCCGCTCCCCCCCATCCCCGGCCCGTCCTCCGTCACCCCCTTCGTCGCCCGCACCATCGAGCCCCGCCCAGCACACCGTCCCCGCCTGTCCCTCGACGCCAACAACCCCGTCCGCAGGGCCAGACAAGGCTCCCTCTCCTCCCTCCGCAACCCCATCTACCCTCCCGCCCACCGCCGCGACCCCGTCGCAGAGGTGCCCGCCCCTGCCCTCGCCACACTCAATCACCCACCCGCCGACGACTCTATCGCTAGCGTCGATCTAAACGCACTCAAGTCCGATAATGAGCCTGACCCAGACGACCTTGCTTCTCGTCCATCTCCGCCATTTCCGCCTCTCCCCCGTTCACTTCCCCGCAGCCCTTTTGTTCCTCCAAATGGCCATGCGCCGCGCAATCCCAGCACGTCTTCTGTCCACGTTGCTTCTCCTTCCGACGACACCAGCGCTACACACCGCGCTGTGTCCCCAGAGATCACCCACATCATCTCCGCGACCCCTCGTCCCCGCAAGCGCTCAACCAACTCCCATTCACGTGACTCCAGTTCCACTCGCCATAGCAAGGACAGCTCAAGCACTCGCTGGGCAGGCGATGCACCGCTCCTGCCATCCGCCTCTCACACCGCCAAGTTGCCTGCATCCCGCGCACCAGCAGGTCTCACCGAGGACGACACGGCACACGGTGTCGCGCGAGAAGATGTCGCAGACGAATCCGACTCTAGTCTTGATCTTCTTGATCTACACACCCCGCTGCCGTGAGCTTTGCTTCTCGATTGTCTTGGCCCGCCGCTTAACTTGACCATGTAGCCAGCTGATGTTGCGCCAAGGAATGCTCTCTCCGCATTCAAAGCTACTGCCCCAGCCCGACGTGGATTCCGCCCGGCTCAGCATCATCTCCTCATCATCGTATCTGTCTAACACCTCCAGTGTCTCCCTGATGTCGGCAGCTAGCAACAGCTCGAAGCATCCGAAGGACGCGAGAGATACGCTTCGGAGAAGAGTCAGACACCGCGACGGCAAACTGCTCAAGGGTGGAATCGGCTTGACGACGGGCCTTGGTTGGAGCGACAGGTGTGTATCCTTCCTCTCTCTGTGTGTTTGCCTCGCAGTGTCGACGGGAGGAGGGAAGGGCGCGTGCATTCTGTGTGGGCGGTGCGCCGCTTTTAAGACATGGTGGTTGGAATATCCGCGGGGGTCTGATGAGTCCGGTAGCACGATTTCCTTGAGGGTCGTTGTCCCATGTGGACAGGGCAGCCGATGACCCTGATTTTGCCTGCTCCACTCCTGCTTTTGGTCGCTGACGCTTTTTTCTCCTCCAGCGAAGACGAAGATGCACCTTCCCCTCTCACCCGGCGCGTGTCCACTCTCATCTTATCCCGCCGCGCCTCCTCGTCTTCCATCGCCTCCTGCCGCACCACTCGCTCGCAGCCGAATCCGATTGCCAGATCCGTCTCCCACAGCATCCTCCGCCAAGTCGACGAACACGAAAACGAACATGTCCCGGATGAGTTTGGCTACGCCCATCGTTCCATCATGGCGACAAGGAGCCTTCCCTCGAGGAGCAACCCCGTCAGTCGCGTCGCCAGCATACGCAGCATCGGCTCGACCCTCCGGTGTGCTACTTCAGCCTCTGGCCTGCGCTCGCGCGCTGGCTCCACCTCAGCGTCGGGCATCTCCGTCGCTTCCAAGTCGGATAATCTGTCTTCTTCCGAGGCCTCCACCCTTATGCCGGGCATTCGTGAGCAGGATGATGGTGTCACCCCCACCCGTGCTTCCTTCGGTCGCTCCAGTCTCGGCAGCTCCAACGGTGCATCCGCCGCCGATTTCCCACACACACCTACCAGCACAGCCTCCACAGTTAGTCTCCCCTTCCCAGCTACTCCAGAGAGTGCCGAAGAAATCCCGCCCCTTCAAACGTATAATCCGGACAAGATCCTTCCTCCTCTGCCGCCAGGTGTGAAGGGCAAGTATCCATCTTCGCTTGGCCTTCGCTCGCAATCCGGCGGTCTGCAGCGTCCCCGCACCTATTCGAACGCGTCTTCCGTGTCCAATAGCTCCATGCTTGGTATGACTTCCCGTGATGCCAAGTCGAGCACCGCCTCCTCGACATCTACACCAAGACCGTCGCTCGCGGATCGGTCGGCCAAAATAGGTGCTCCGGCAGGGTCACCGCGTCCGCCCCTCAAGGGATCCGCTCCGAGGCCGTCCTTGACCATACCAAATTCGCCATTACCCCCGTCTGCTGCATCAGGTCTGCCGCGCCCGACGACGCCGTCGCTGTCCCCCAGTGTCAGTGATGGCCCGGGTTATACACCCCGTCCTCTCAGACTCGTAAGCCGTGGTTCCCGTGTGCCATCTCCTGTCTCACCGGCCAATGCGACGCCGCATTCCATCGACAACCAGGCGGAACAAAACCAGTCTTTGAACAAGGCACTCCAGCCGGGCGAGCAGATCCCACGGCCTGGTCAGGTACTGACGTACAACCGGAATCTCCATGACCAACTCAAATTGCGTACGATCTCGCTGAATACGGGACCTAACCGCACGCAGGTGCCAGTAGTCTCCCCGGGCGGAGCTCAGACATTGTTCATGCCACCACCGGTAGCTGGATCGCAACCCAATTCACCGCTTGTGTCGACGCCCATGACGGGCCGGTCGCAGTCGCCTATGTCTTGTCCCAGTCCAGGTGTAGAGGTTGCGCGTCCCAGGCCCAGGACAGGTACCGGTATGACGTACCGGACGAACTTGAGCGTTGCTCCCGCCGCTCCGAGCAGGATCCGCGTTCCGTCTACTGTTTCACGGTAGTTGAGACCGGGTCCTTGACGAGGCTGGAGGTCGTGGCGAGAGTGCGGATGAAAGGCGAGAGAGAGAGATGCTGGATGCTCGGTTTGGAAGCGGATGGATGTAATACGTGGGTACGATCTCGAGGATGCTGTGCGTCCCCTTGGCATGGATAGGTATATTGCACGGCGGTGATGAAGGGGGCGGTTTCGATGGACATTGATTGATTGATTTTCCTTTCTCCTCATTCCTGGTCATGATCCTATGAAGACAGCCGGTGCCGTTTTTGCAGAAAGAGCGCTTGGTAAGAACCATTCGTGTGGATAAAACGGGTGTTGATTGACCTTGCTCCGACTAGATCGCTTCCCGTCGTCCCTGATGAACTTTGGTCATGCGCCTCGTGGTTCCGCGTGGAGGCGAGCAAGGGATAGCCGCCGCTGATGTGTCCGACGTTCGGTCAACGGACCTCATCAAAGCACACGTGGCATCTCCCACCCGCGCTCAGAGCCGATGGGCGATATGAAACCGGCATCCTCCAGACGGAAGCGTCCCTCCGCGGGACCCTTCTCCTTTTTTTTTCCCTCTTAATTGCACTCTCGTTGCACCGTCCCCTCCATTCGTTTGTCATGATTTATAGAGTTGAAATGTCGATCTCTTGCTCCCCCTGAAAATGGTACTTATATTCCGATGTGAGCCCAACCATGTCGGTATCTTTAACCAGTACACACCTTTTTAGTTTGCCTTTTTGTCTATATGTCTCTCATCGGCGAATCGTTGCATGTTTGTGTAGGAGTAAACGGCATCTAGTCTATATACAGTATACCACGGAGATTTATATGACGTTCCCTATCGTCTTCTTTTGCCCACCTGTCCCGAGAATCTGCTGTCTTCTTTATCGTTGTCGATGTGGTCGAATGCTGTTTTGAATGCATGTCATATTTATGTGAAATCTATTGACGGCGAATTTGAAGATTACTAGGTTCTGTTCTACCGGTATACTAAGCGGCGATGAGCCAAGGAGCTCACTGCGGCGTCGCATGGGCCACCCTGCGACCGCGGCGCGCGGGATGCGATCATATATCACGGACGGCTGTACGACCGTGATCGAACCGGTGCATTGAGTGACGTGCACTAACGTGTCCTGACCTTGTGAGTCGTGACAGCCTTCGCGGGGGGCGCGGCCAAATACGACACGGTCTACGTATTTACGACGACGACATCGGTGGCTGACACAACCGTGCTACTAACCAAGTCCTGTACGATCGATCGATCGTGGCTAACCTCCGCCGGTGGGCACTCTTGGTAGCGTCCGCGGGGCGGCAACGCCTGGAGATCTCCCGTGGACCCGTGCGGGATCTAGATCTGTCGAACGGGCGACTGAGGCGAGTGCGAGTGACTCAATGGGTGTCGTGAATGACACCGCGTGGGCGTGCCGTGGCTCGGACGACTGGTGTGTCGTTTGGGGGGAAGGGGGGGTGGGACAAAAAAATCCGCATGGTGGTCAACGTGCGGGCTTGGATCGCCATCAGCGGGTCTGCGTGCATGGGGTGGAGTGGCCCGGCTGCCATCTATTGAATTTTTTCTGCCGCTCGGTGGCGGACCGGGAGTGCGTTCGAACTCGAGGGACGACCCCCATCGTCTTCCCAGATTCAACTACCGGGCTACTGACAGTCTACGGATCATCGAGGTCGCCGTGCTCCGTCATTTTCAGGTGCTCTAACGATTCTCCCATTTTTCGCCTGTTCAGCGAACGATGGGGGCCATAAAAACGTTCGTCTCGGACAGCTCGAACAATAAATTCGGTGTTCACCTAATTTTCACGGACCCATTTGTTTATCTTGCTCACCTGGTCGGCCGATGGCCCCGGCGGCGGCGGCAGGTCGCGCCACGAGTTCCAATGCCACAGTGCCGTGTCACTGCTCGATATAACCCCACGACGTCGCCACGAAGAAAGGGCCACTGGCTTAGTGAATGGGAGGCAGGCTTCCTGTCGTCGACGCCGACTCCTTTGAGTGCAGGACTCAGGGGCACTGGCACCGGTAGGCCGCTAGGATTTCTGTCTTTATTTACGCCACTGACGGGAATCACCTTTGGCCGGATGTCACATGTCATGAGACAGTCCGCACTGCATGGAACCTGTTATCAACGAAGCCTCCCTTTCTTGGAGAGCGGCACTCCAATTCCGAGGTGTAGCGTCTTCCCGTACGCCGTGGTGCTGTTGCACTTGCAGGGTATTTTTTGACCATTGGGATTTGAATTTGAGCCCCCATCATGTGACACCTGGGTCGGGCGGAACTGGCAGTCTCGGTGTGTTAGCAACGCCGCAAGCGCATAAGTAAACAACGAAGAGAAATTCGCAATGCGCCAAACCGTGCAGAAATCAGTACAGGCAAGGTATATGGAGGAGGCGTGGCCCAGTAGCGGAATGTCAGAGCTTTGTTCCACTCCTCAGATCCGACCCCAACCATTGTCTGTGAGTTGACCTGGTGCCATAAAAGCCCCCCGATGAGTTCTTTGAATACCGAGGAACTGGTCGTCCTTGCTTCATGGTAGTAGTATTGGAATGGGACTGATGGGTACGCACGGTAGGTCGCAGAGGTGACGATCCCGTACGTGGACCCACCGCCATCACGCGATGCCCAGAAGAGATCTGAATTTTGATATTTAAAAACTCCCCCATAGAAATTATGGTAGATATTTCCAGAGCGTTGTGCACCCCTGCATTTTATGTATGTATTAACCTGCCGAACAATATGCTTTCTTTTAGATCCTCACCAAGTCCATAGTTAGGTGACAGTGCGGAGTGACCTCCGCCCGTCAGCCACCCGCCCCGAGGCATCAACAGAACCACGTTTAGAAGATGCCACCAACCATCACAAGCCCGAGGTCATTGATAGCAGAATAAGCTTCATGGCATTTTACGCCGGCGCCGAGAGTTATAGCTAGGCGAAGCGTGATGTCAAAGTACGGCGCAGACAGACGCTGAATTAGGTACCTTTGTACGTCCCATTCGCCGTGGTACGTCATGTTCTTTATGTTGTGCGTCCATACACCGCGTGCCGCACCACGACCCATAGTGTCATGGCTACGTGCCAGGTTGCGTCAGATCACTTACCCGGTGTTCTTGACCACCATCTTCAAGTCGTGGTTCACTGCAAACACAACCGCAGCCTGGACGTCTTCCACCGAGCGTGCATCAACGCCAATGACAGACACACTCCCTTGTCCCAGATGCCAGTGATTGACACGTTGCGGTAACACGTATCGAGAGTCCCGTGAACGTCGCGAAATCCGGGTAACAATGTGCGTTAGATATCGTTATTCCAGTTCGCAAAGACCGCAGAGCAATTTCCTGATGAATCAGAGGGCGGGTAGCATGTAGCTGCAGTGGGACTCGGAGGGGGTGCACGAGTGGCCGGGAGACTGGAGACTGGAGTTGTGCGAACGCGGATACCGTTGGCCAGTAGGGTTGATCACAGGTACATAGACACCCCGAGCTGTCAGCCCAAGTAGTTTAAGGTGCGCCTATCGCGAAGAGAGCTAACACAGAAAAGGCGTTCACGTCCTGCTGGTCCGAGCGAAGTTAGTTCAACATCTGTCGCAGATGCGGTGGAATTATATTGGCGAGGCCAAACGGCACTGAGCGGAAATCCATCCCGTTGGCAAGCGACCCGAAGCGAGCAGCCAACTTGTATACAATGCTGATGTTCATGGCCATCGAGTCTGCCATGCAGCTTCACTCGCTTTTCGGTGTTTTCCCAGAGACGCGGCGGACGCGGCCTATGGAGCGGATGTGACCCAAACCCGGTAGATAAGTCGGGAATGGGAATATCTGTGTAAGTGATCAGTGTGCTAGTGGTGACCGGTGACCGGTAGTAGCCAGTTGACCCTTCATTTGAATGTGAATATTGGATCGGATCACTGCATGGGCTCGTGATAGATTCAAGTGTGAGAAAATCACTCGGCCGAGCAAGTAGTACTGAGGCCTTCGGCGGAGGCTTGCCTCACCCTTGTTTGCGCACATACTACTACCTACCGTCATGACTGTCCATCCTGATTTCCTTACCTATGTCGACGCGCATGCTGCCAAGTTCATCCAACGTCTCGCAGACGCTGTCCAGATAAAAAGGTAGACACCCTGCTATCGCTCTTGCAGTTGATCTTGATCCTTGACAACGCCAACTTTCCCTCCACATTTCGATTTGATAGCATCAGCAGTGATGCAGCGTACCGGAAAGAGACCATCGCAATGGGCCACTGGCTCGAACGTCAGCTTAAAGCGCTTGGCGTAACAACGATCCTCAAGGATCTCGGACGACAGACGCTGCAAGGCCTGGACATCGATCTACCGCCTGCCATTCTTGGAAGGCTCGGCGAAGACCCCAAGAAGACGACCGTGCTCATCTATGGACACTATGACGTACAACCCGTGAGTTATCCGTCTGTGTTCGGGATCGTGTGCTGAGTACGATTGCACCCAAAGGCGCTGCAATCGGATGGTTGGGCAACCGACCCGTTCAAGCTTGTGCAAAAGGATGACAAGATGTACGGACGCGGTGCAACGGATGACAAAGGCCCGATCATGGGCTGGTTGAATGTGCTGGAGGCGCACCACGCACAGGGACTTGAGCTCCCCGTCAACCTTCGATTCTGCTTCGAAGGTATGGAGGAGAGCGGGAGCGAAGGTCTAGACGAGCTCATTGAAAGGGAGGTGGCTGAGGGCGAGTGGTTCAAGGGTGTCGATTGTGTCTGCATCGTGCGTTCTCATAGTCTGTTCAACTCCTTATCATCATATCTAACGATTCGCTATCACCTAGTCGGACAATTACTGGTTAAACACTCGAACACCCGCGCTGACCTACGGCCTTCGCGGTGTCGCCTACTTTGCCATTCACGTGTCAGGCCCTGGTCAAGACCTGCACTCTGGATTGTTCGGACGGATGGTCCACGAGCCCATGACAGATCTTATCAAGCTCATGAGCAAACTCGTTGATCACAATGGTGAAATTCTGATACCTGGCATCGAAGAGATGGTGCCTCCACCAGACGAAGATGAACTGTACGTGATCTTCTGTCCTTTTTTTTGGATGGCATAGACCCATCCTTCCCCTCCTTTTCAGTAAATTGTACACCAATTTGGATTATTCCATCGCGGATGTCGCGCATGCCGCTGGCGCACCGGTGCGACTTCCCCAAGGAATTGATTAAGCACCTATTCATAAGAACGGTAACTTGTAGATCGCATTGTCGGACCACAAAGAAACCGTGATGATGGGCCGAATGCGCAACCCATCACTCTCCCTCCATGGCATTCAAGGAGCCTTTTCCGAACCGGGATGCAAAACCGTCATCCCCTCCAAAGTGGCAGGGAAATTTAGTATTCGGTGCGTACGTCCTGTGTCTGCGCAGTGTATACCACGCGAGGTGTGCATACGTATGCATCGATCGATCGATCGATTTCGTGTTCGTGTCGGACACAATTGCTGACTTTCTCGATGTAGTCTCGTCCCACCACAGACACCTGAAGCTGTGATTCCGCTTGTTACGGGATATATCGAATCCGAGTTTGCCAAGCTGAATAGTAAGAACAAGTTGAGTGTCGAGTATCTCCATGGAGGCAAACCCTGGGTTGCGGACGTCAACCACTGGAATTTTGAGGCGGCCCGGAAGGCCATCGAGGTGAGCCGCCATGACAATTCGACCCGCTGGGATTAAACGGTGGATGAGCCAGGCAGTTTGGAATATAGCGCCTGACTATACGCGTGAGGGAGGATCGATTCCTGTAACACTCACGTTTGCGGAAAAGTTGGCTGTGAATGTGTTACTACTCCCAATGGGCCGGTCAGACGATGGAGCACAGTATGTCGCATTCTTACTTCTGTCCGCCCTGCCGTTATCGTGACTGATGATTCCGCCTGGGTGCAGCTCGACAAACGAGAAACTGGACGTGTCCAACTATATCCAAGGGGTACGTCTTCTAACACGTGTTGGTTCTCGGTTATCGACGACGAGTCGGCTTTCCAGACAAAGGTGCTTGGCGGGTACTTGTATGCGGTTTCCGAGCTTGCTCATACTGGTAAAGTATGAGGCTGAAACAAGGGTCAAAGTAGGGCAGGAATGTTCTGTATTTTTACCAAATTTACGGGAATGTCGGGGGAAAGAGCCCATTGGCTCAATCGAGGCGCAAGGCCTGCCATCTAACTAATGGCTTAAACGCGCCATGGTACATGTGTGGGTCTAGTCCGGCCCGTTTGCGTGATGTAATATTCTAAGCACCAAGTCGGCATGCAGAAATTGCCAGGGCCTACATAGTAGCTACAAGGCTGATCAGATCAATCACCTTATGGGTGCTTGGGTGACTAGGTCATGTTCTCAGTTGAGTGTGGAATAAGTCGTTGGTTGGAATTAGAAACGTATACATGAGGATTTTGAACTACTCTCGATGTCTCTGAATGGCTAACCACCGCCACCCTTTGATCGTACTAACAAACAGCAAATACCAAGCTTGGGGAAGGTTCAAACCGCCCATCGGAGTTGTCGTTTTAAACATGACCTACGTTACCAACTTCCGCGGCTCGAGCCGCATCCCACAACTTTCAACACAACCTCCCCCCGTCCGCTCTCCCACTTGGATTATCGCCGCATCCGCACCCAGAGAGTGTTCCTGGCCTAGGCGATGTCAGTGAATGCGATCGCGTATACAGTAGCATTGGGGTGCGCCGACCGGGGTCGATATCTCGGGGGTAGCCATAGAGGTCACTCACGTACGTCTTGAGAACACTGATGATGGATCGATGCATCTGAGGGCAAATCTAAACATGCTGTCCACGTTGGTGTTGAATTGAGCGAAAGTCATCTCATTGATAAGCGCATTTCTGGGACCAAGGATTCAGCACCCCAAGCATTTGCATATATTGGCGGGCTGGCATTGTTTTGTCGCTTTGTAGATTGCGAGTGAATGCTTCAATGTTGGGATGGAAGCGAGGGAGTGTTCCTGAACGAAATAGCATTTACCAGTCCCGACTGGCGGATCCATGCCATGTATCAAAAGACATCATGTTAGGTTGCGCTGAAGAAGACTAAGGCTCACACAAAGGGTAGATGTCAGGATTGTAGTAAATTGATCCCAATACTACGGAGACCGCAGCCTGGAATGCGTAGAGAACCACTAGCACACAAAAAGTTATCTCTGATCGGTCCCACGTTGCACACACCCTCAGAACCATGACCCCTGGGGCATGAAAGTGTGGCTGAGAAAACGAAAATCAAGTAGATTGCTCACAATCGGTGACAGAAAACCCCATTAGGAATGCTGAAGTACCCACAGGAAAAGAAGCCGTGTTTTCAGAACATGAGTACGGTCATGCTGTAGGAGGCAGCAATCCATGGCTCACATGACCCTGTTTAGGGTTATTATCATTTTCAGTGGTATTTGCGAGTAATTTTGCACGCACTTCTGTGTATGGGAGATGTTCGTCGTGTCGGACAGAAAGGAAAAACAAACCGGCTGTGGGCTAGGGTAAGGATGCTACCTACTGCGGCACACCCGATTGGAAAGCAATCACCTCTGAATGGACTCTGAACGTACCGATAGTATGGATCCGTGATTGAGAGCCTGTAGGCTCATTTTCTGCAGAGATTTGCATAATGTAAGCAAGGCCTATATGGCGCACCTAAATCATGGGGGCATTGTGTGCAATTTTGAATTGCTCCCCTGAAATTTCATACACACTATGAGGAACATCGTGGAATCCCACGGTCAGCGCCTGTGCTGCGATGCTATTAATTTCTGAGTGGTTGACGATCGCAGTCATCTTACCCAAACGGTCTATCTTGAGTAGGTTGAGAAGAGAAGGGTGGCATACCTCCCTCGCAAACGTGAGTGCTCAACCATGAAAAAGTAGAGTGAGAAGAGATTGTAAGATCGGGCTCGGAATCCTGCTCACAATAATCACATGCCACGACAGTGATAGCGATAACTGTCATAGTGAGATGAATCATTGACTGAAATGAGCAATAAAGACCAACGGGATATGTAGTCATTCAGTTGGAGAGAGCAGACTATAAGTCGGACCTACGCGCGTGCGTACAAAGATAGGAAGAGGAGGTTGTGAGTTTGGCGTTACCCTGTAATCTCCAGTTGTATCGCGTGGACGGCGTATAGATAACATTATCGATTTAGGACAATAATGCCTATCCACGATCTTGCAATCTGCAAAGGGTGCCCGATGGAAGATAGTCTTGGCTGTTACCTGAGATCTGACGCAGCTATGCATCGCGATTTGATCACCACACAAAGCACGCCCAACGGCTAGCAGGTTTATCACGTATATTGCGCCGGTTTCCTGCGCCGGTCTGAGCCACTAGTAACAAACTGGACACGCATAGTTCATGTCAAAGACTCGAAGTGGGCCTAGAATTGCATTCCGTTGGTTGCCGGAGGGCCCAAGAGGTAGCCCAAGCAATAAGTTTCAACCTGTCGTGTTCGGATTTGCTTGGGACAGCGAATGTTGACTGCCGAGATCAATTAAGAATACTGCCATTGTCCCTGATCATCGACCTGCCTCAAGTTAACTACCTCGCGTTCATGACTGGGAGGTTTTGCGTATTTTGCGTTCCAAAGCACAAAGCATCCGTGATGAAGGACTTCCGAGCCGGGCGTCATAAACTCTTTGTGTAGGCGTGAATAAAACTCAGAGCAGAGAATACCCGAGTGACGACACACTCACCTGCACACGACTAAATGAAATTCATCATATGATTCCCACAAAGTCATTTTTGATTAGACTGAAACCCACCGCATCCAAATGACTCTGGCCGCGTCGACTCTCGAGCGACCTACAAGTTATACTTCAGCGATACCTCGTACTTGCAGCATTCCACTTCAGAAATGGGTCCGGAGTTGTGAAACGGAAGACAAGAGCGATCTGTTTTTACTTCAAACTCAGCGAACTTATCAAAATGGCACTTCCAAGGGCGCGTTGCGCTCATCCCCGTCGAGGCCCCCCCCGCGCGTCCTACGTAGTGCCCGGTTCTTGTCAAGATCGTAAGTAGAGCATCGCCAGGGCTTTCAAAGTCAAACAGTGTGCCGTGCATTGGAATGGCAGCCGCGGGTGAGGGTGGGGTTTGGGACCAGGACTGTCCGCCCGTAAGCATCCTCTTTATTCGTTTTCGAATGACAGGACGTCTCTGGGGTCGTTGGCGTCCGTTAACCACGCTCATCCTCTTTTCTTCCACAAAAATAGTCCTGTTGTCTGACGTTTCTATTCTTCACTTGGTGTAGGGGAATCGCAGCTCAGCTGCATCGATATTCGTGAAGCGGGCAACGACGACGAGTTCGAAGCAAACCAATAACGCCAGAAAGGTCGTTCGTGATGACTGGGACGACGATGAGGACGATGAGGAGGCAGAAGACCCGGACGTGAAGCATGCCGCCGATGCCAGCGGCCCGAATGCCACGACAACTACTGTGAACACGAAACCCGACGGCGTGGCTCCAGGTCCGAATCTTTCAGACAGGAGACAGGGGGGAACTATGGAACGAAAAAGAGGTCAGGAAGATCAGGAAGACAGCGGCAGGATCTGGGAAGAAGCGTGAGTGTCCTTAGCGTGTCTTGCTGGGGTATGTTCGTCTGTGCTGATCTTCCAGTTCGCTCTATGGTTTCATTCATCCATCCGTCGGACTGTCCTTGTCATGCGGTGATTACTTTCCTTCCTTTGTCTTACTTGCGCGATGATCCATTTCTCCGAAATGCAGTAACAGGAAGGCACCGATGCCTCAGCTCATCGTCGCGCCAGCAAGCACAAGTCAGGGTCTCCCTCCACCGCCACCTGCTGCATTTCAGCCGACGCTGCGTATCTTGAGACGACCATCCCCGTCTCCAAACAATTCTGCCACAAATATTACAAACACTCCCAGCGCTTCATTCACGTCGCCCGGAACCGCGTCGGGCTCGGGCTCAGGAGGAGCGTCTCCGGCGCCAAGGGGTACGCTTGCAGAACGTGAGGCTCAATATCTGGAAGCGCGAAGTCGGATATTTGGGGAAGAGAAAGAGAAGGCAGGTGGTACAGATGCAATTTCCATATCAAGAGCAGGCTCGATTTCGAGCGGGGCCATCGTCGTCCGTGATCCGCTTGGGCCCAGTACATCTGAGCCTGAACTGCAAGGAGAGGGAAAGACCCACGGGTGGATGCAAGACCGACCGGCAAAAGGTTTTGGAGAGAGACGGAGGGGGAAACAGTGAAACGGAGTGTGTGATTGAGGAAGACGAACAAATTAAAGAGGCATTACCTGCAGTCGGGCTACTCAATATATGAAGTCGCGTCGCTGACGATAACACTTGAAAACACTCCAGTACTGGTGCCAGCTGGCATTCTTCGATGGTCTACAGTGTAGGAATCTTCAAGGGCGGTCGCAAGGTGGGACGCACGTGCGTTCCCGGGCGAATTTACGGACAAGAATATATGCCCATACGAGTGTTTATATGACAGTTCAATGAGCGAAGGAAGGCGGCCATATTGATGACCTCCATAAAGTGCTCATCATACCTACGTCACGTGACCTGCCGATAACCTTTTTTTTCCTGGCGTGTAGACGCCAAAGAAAGAAAACGGCGAGGCGATTGAGCGAGTATCCCTCCGACCGTTGCCCGCGATAAATATCTCTTCCAGCGATGGCCAGTGTCACCGTTCTCCCTCCGCTTCCTCAGAGTTGGGCAGTGCCAGACTCACCCACTGCCCAGGCACTCGCTCGTGAGTTCGTCGCCAAATTCTTGTAGCGGGGCGACCTCACCATTTTCTGTCGCGGGAATGTGATCGACAGCCGTCGTACGACGCAAACTCATCCCCGCTGGGCCCGCCTATCTCGCGCACGCGCGCCGCACGCTCTCCAACCTTTCGTTTGATGCATACGACAAGCTGATCGAGGAGGAGCGGTTGCGGATGGAGGCACTTCGTGCGGATGGGCTGAATGGCGAGGACGATCTCGGCGTCGGCGATGAGGCAGAGTCGCCCGAGTTACTACTGCTCGATCCCAAGGAATGGAAGGTGTGTCCGCCTTCGTCTTTTCCATTCTGATTGCTGCAGGCCTACTTTTCTGCAATTCCTGTCTTTCGATTGATGCTAACAGCGCGTGTTAGAAACAAGATCACTATCAGGTTCTTGGGCTCTCTCATCTACGTTACAAAGCGACGCCCGAACAAATTAAAATCGCCCGTACGTTTGACCAACACCTTGTGATTGGATCATCGATGTGATGCGTGCCCAGATCGCAAAAAGGTGCTGAAGCACCACCCTGACAAAAAGGCCGGACAATCACACACGACCAACGATGATGCATTTTTCAAATGCATCCAAAAAGCACACGAAGTGCTCACACACGCCGAAAGGCGGCGCCAGTTCGATTCCGTTGACCCACATTACCTCGCGCTCGAAGAGGAGACACCGACGGCCGCTGACTTCAAGGGCAGCAAAGCCAACGATGTCGAATTCTTCTTCAAATCGTGGGCACCCGTGTACGAGTTGGAAGCGCGATTTAGCAAGAAGACGCCGGTGCCGATGTTGGGGTCATTTGATGGCCCCAAACAAGAGGTGGAAGCATTTTACGACTTTTGGTACAACTTTGATAGTTGGCGGTCGTTTGAATATCTGGACAAGGAGGTAAACGAGGGAAGCGACAGGTTTGTCATCATTTCTTTCATTTCTCCTTTTTCTCTCTGCGTGGGACAGGTAGAGATTGACGGTCGGGTCTGGGATACAGCCGTGACGATAAGCGGTATACGGAGAAGAAGAACAAGACCGAGCGCGCGCGGCGAAAAAAAGAGGATACAGCCCGGCTGCGTAGTCTAGTTGATCTCACGCTGAGTTTGGATCCCCGCATCAAGAGGATAAAGCAGGAAGAAAAAGAGGCGCGGGAAGCGAAGAAGAAAGGCAAGGTGGGCAATTCCGGACCGGAGGCCAAAGCCAGGGCAGAGGAGGAGAAACGGAAAGCAGAGGAAGAAGCGAAGAGAAAAGAAGAGGAGGAAAAGGCAGCGCGGGCAGAGGCGAAAAAAGCCAAGGCCGCGGCGGCCAATGCGGCCAAGAAAGCGAGAAGACAACAGCGGGCAGTGGAAGCAGACGCTCAGGGTACGTCGTAAAATGCGCCAAGCAAGGCGCCGCATCGTCATTCTCCACGCGCCCACTACCCTTGGCTACTAAGCGGCACCACAGGAGGGATTACAGCCATTTCCCATGGCACCGGTGGCGGCATGCACATATGCCCCCTCGATATTCTTAGACAGACTATTGACAGTTGTTGGTTGTTTTGATTCGGCTGATTATCGACTCATTGGAAAAAAGCAATTTTAGATTGGGTGAGGTGTCTGTGGCGGGAAGGACCTGTTGTAGGTGGCTCTGGTGTGCAGGCACGAGCGTTGGGGGGCGTCGCCTTGTTCCTGCACCACGCAGCGCGAGGCAAGGGATGAAAGATGTCCCTACATCAACGAGGCGCTTGTGGGCGACCGTGGGGCGTCATCCAGTAGCGGTATAGCCTTGACATGCTGTCACGCACAGCAGGCGGCAACGTTGCGTTGGAAGGGAAGATCGCGAGGCGGCGCAGACGCACGGACTCCGTGGATCTTCTGTAGATAAACGGGATCGACCTTGAAGGGGTGATGCTGGGATTCAGACTAGTTATCTGTACTACGAGAATACATGCCTGGGAAGGGTATCTATTAAGATCGATGAAGGGGGCCGATGGCGACAAAGTGCGCGTGTGAGGATGCGAACTGGCGGTGAGCCAGCCAGCGAACCGAAGCGGCCCTTTGGCAGAAATCACTCAGTCACGCTCATCTTGTCACACAGATGTCACATGTCACACGTCGTATCTAATTTGCACATGTTTGTTCTTTGTGGCTGAGAATCTTCGCATCCAGTGCGATTAAAAGAGGTTGCGGTGGCCCTTGTCTGGTGTCAACGATCGTCAACAAACATCCTTTATATATTTCTTTTTTTCCTTCCTCTTCCTCTTTCCATCTTCTGCAGGCGTTTAAATACCCATCTAGTCACTGTTTCAATGGACTGTAGTTCATAGTTCACGCTCGACGTCGCGGGCGGTGCTTGACCGCCACTCCGTCCGCGCGTGCCCCAGCCAGTTCCAGCAACTTCCTCACCATGGTATGTCCTTGCCGTCCTTGACGCCCATCGCGCCCATCTTCCCCCCCAGGTCCTCGTCAGCGATAAGAAGTACGCGTGGTATGCCCCTTCATATCCCCTTGCGCTATGCAGCACCTCATCAGACTCGGATCTCCGCAGCGAAACGTGCATAAAGGGACATAGGTCCTCAGCTTGCAAACACACCGATCGTCCCTTGTTCGAAATTAAGAAAAAGGGTCGTCCGGTCACGCAGTGTGAACACTGCAGAGAACTCCGTAAAACGAAACAAGTCCATGTAAAATGCCTCTGTGGCTCACAAGAATCTACCATCCCTCTCGCAGATCCGTCCCACTCCAAAAAAGGTCTGCCTTCCGCCTCGCCCCGGCCTATGTTACTCAACTCTTTATCCCTAGGGGCAACAAAGCTGCCGGCTGTTGCTGCGTTTCCGCACGGTCTGCCCGACGACCTGGAAGCGATCGCCGTGTTGCCCGCAGTGTCTGACGGATCGGTTGATTCTGACCATAGCGGTAGGCTTGACACGCCGTCCTTTGACCGCCCCCGTCTACAGTATTGACTTTTCACAAGGTGAAACGTCCCCTAGCGCCTGTAGATGTAGCAAAGGTGAACAGTGCGACTGCTGGACTCCTCGAAAGTCCCCTACCCGCCGCCGCCCCTCTGTCCATCAGGATACTCTCAGGGCGGAGAAACATCACCCTCAACAACATCACCACCATCATGTAGACTTGTCGCATGCTGCCAAGGATCCATCCTCCCCCCTGTCTTCCCACGTCCTCGCTCGTATCGCTGAACTCCGCCCTGTCCTCCCTCGCCCTCCCCGCAATGACGGTCCTCTTCATGACCCCTCTTCCAACATGCCGCATAGTCACAGCACTCGCCACCACACGCACGAGAATATGTATTTCAGCCCATATGGCAGGGCCTATGAACAAGTTCATACTCCCGATCATTACGATACTAAATCTGTTTCACATCCCGGAGGAACACGTGCATCACCTGCGCGTCATCAGCCACCCATTGCCCAGCAAACCATGCTTTCAGGGGCACAGTCCGGATTCGATGTCTTGCAGCCTTCGACGGGCCTCTTTCCCTCTCCGTGCACCTGTGGCGACTCCTGTCGGTGTCCTGGATGCAGCCAACACAACAATGCTCCGATCGCACCGGGTGGAGCATATGCGGCATGTACAAACCCCGCATCGTGCTCCTTTTGTCTAGATTGCACTATTCTTTCATTGCCCTCAAGCACTGCACCATCAAGCAGTGAATCTGCCTCGGACTTCCAGACACGGGAATTTGAAGAGTGGCTCAAGCAGATTTCTGCTTCGCCCACTACCGGCGTGGTCAATGCGGCTGGGATACCCACCGGTTTCGCCCCATATGAGTTATCGATGAACCCGATGGCGGCCCTCCCTCCAAACCACAATGCGACTTCCACTATCAGTTCGGTGCCTCGGTCCAGTCACACGGGATCGCCCCAACATCCGTCCTCGGCGGACTCGTGTTGCCGTGGCCGGTGTAACTGTCCGGGTGGCACATGTACATGTCCGATGCAGTGCTCCGGATCTTGTCAAGGGCGTGAATGCGATCCACCGTGTAATAGCCAGACCAGATCTGGCATTGGTGCACGAACGTCTTTTACTGTTTCAGGAGAACGCAATGCGTGCTGCAATCCTGTCAAACGCCCGGATCCGTCATCTACGAGCGTGAGCGTGTCCAGGGGTCCCGCATCTCAGCGCGTCCCAGACTATATGGCAATGACGACCGTCCGCGAAGGGCTGGCGGCAAGCGTCATGAACCGACCAAATGGGACAGGCACAGGCGCAGCAGCATTCTACCCTGACCCACCGAGCTACCTCTCCGTCGGTGAGGCGCCAAGCCGTTCGTCGTCGTCGTCTTCCTTATCGAGTCGGATGTCGGGGCGGTCGCCGATAAGCACGGTATGTGGAACGGTACTACTGCTTGGTGTGATACTTATATACTCCTATCATTGTAGAATTCATCTGGCGTTTTCCACCCCCATGGACTCGGACCTGGTCCGTCGAGCGTGGGTGCTGCGAGCCGATCACCCCAACCTCGCCCCACAATTTCGACGGGTGTAACCGCTGGTACGGGATCCGGTCCCTATGCACAACCCCAGCCAACCCGTCCGACGGGTTCAATGAGTGGACAGTTTAGTGGGTATCCTGGATATAGCACGATGGCATATCGGCCGCAATGAGATTACAATCACTTGTTCATGACAGGTTTTTTTTGCTATCTTTTTGACTCTTCATTTTTGGCTCGCATATTGTTATTGCTCGAGTCTTGCTCAGACGCGCTTCTTTGTCCTTCCTGTTTTTCTTGGTCGCTTTACTTTTTTCTATATTCTTTTATCGAGGTAATCGGATTGCACTCCCGACCCCGTTCTTCCTTTGTTTCCTTGTTGACGATCTCGCCCATTTCCTTTGTATGATGTACGTTTTGGGGGTAGACAGACTTTGGAATGGATGCCCCAACCATTTCATGATCAAGACATTCGGACCGGCACCATTAGGAATGCAATGTCACCAAGGCAAGAGACACGTTGCATGGTGCACGCACGTTCGATGATCCTGAACACGAGTGACGTCATGGACACACCGGCATATATTGGCGTCATTATTTTGACGTCTTGTTTTGACGTTGTTATGTTTGTCGCTGGGAAAGTATGCGAAGAAAGTGTGGAGCTCTGTCACGGAGGGGTTTTCTCTTCGATGACGCTTTTGGCGTTGATGTGGGTTGCTCCGAGGGTGTTACCACTGGAAGAAAGTGGACAAAAGGTTCCATAGGGCATCCGATTGTGTCCGATAGACATCACGCCGCGGTTTGCGCGGCGTGCGGGTGGGTCGGGAGATGTGATCCAAGCACTCGATCAGGCGGTGAGACTGACCCACGGCCGTTTGTGACCCATGCACGTGAACAATCAAGGAAGGCACACAATATATACATTCCAGATGTTGAACTAATATTGTTGGTCTCTCTACAGGACTTGGAGCTCGAAACCCGCTCGGCTAAATTTGAGCACGCAAGAGGTAGACAAACCTATAAAAAAAGGTGGGCCAGGTCTGAGTCGTTTTCCATTGTCCACTGACTACTGAGATCAAACTGAGACATAACGGCTTATAGGGAACCGTTGAAGGAACAAGATTACACTGCGGCCTTCGACTGAAGATGGGTGCCCGCCGCAACCGCCTCCACATCTCGGGGATCCGCAAAGCTGGTCCAGGGACATTTCGCCACTATACTGGTCTGAGCCGGTGATAAGACGATGCAGGTAAAACCTTTCGGAAGACACGCAAGGCAGGATCAGATTACCAGTTCGTACTACTAACTCCTAATCTCGAGCTTCCACATAATGAACTCGATTAAATCAAGGTTGCTGGTCACTCGGGCCCTTCGGGTGGCCATTGACTGTAACATTTTCTGCATCTGCTGGGTCTTATTGAATTCTTCATCCTTCAGTCGGATTCCAGATGCTAGGAAGGACCTTTCAGTGATGGCCGATATTGGCCACATCGGCTTGCAAGGTCCGATATCTTCAAACCTGCTACACACGGTAGAACACATCACTCCGATTTATTTCAGTTAAGTTAGCATGCTACGAACCAGCCATTACTGGCCGGGTTCGGAAGACCCGATAGATGAAGCTCCGGACATCATGGCAAAAATCATGATATCCCGTTACTTTCGTGGCTCATCAACTAGAGGGATGCACGGGAAAGGGAATCGCATACCAGTGATCCGAGGGTAATCGTTGGCCAAAGACAAGCGTGTATGTTACAGGGTCTGCAACTAGACAGTTCATGGAATTTAAGACCAGGAAACTTTCAAATACTTTATCGTGATTCGAGTCGCTCGACCCAACATCAGATCCATGATGGACCTTACAACCTCGCCGTCGGCATTATATTACGGAGTCTGCCATTTGAATGAGTTCGTAATAGCGACCTCTAAATCACGCTCGCAACGGAATCTGGATGGGCCTGAACGGCCTACAACTGCGGAGTGGCAAGGAGCTGTTTAAGAACCTAGATATGAAACACGTACAAGGCGACCTGCCTCCGGTATCCAAGTGAGACTGGCAAATTTCCCTGTGTCTCCTAACGCATTGTTAAGCACATCGTTGCGCCATTCATCCGGTCTAAGGATTCACATCTTACGGTCAGACTCGAGTTGGAAACCCTTACAGAAAGTCTGCCAGTTCGCCGTATGTGATGTGCGTGGGGATCATTTTCAGTGTATGTGGCAAGAGTCTGTATGCAAGGGTATTGGAGCGATTATCCCGGAAGGAGGCCTGTCGTGATACCATGATATCGCCCATCACTATTGGGTCAAAATGAAATAGAGCGTCGACCAACCGACACTTGTTCTCTGGTACATTTCAGCGTTACCACACTTTCTTGATCAGAATATTGGGCAGTTGGGAGACTGAAGACCGTGCTTCTATGCGCATGTAGCTGGTATTTATCCACCATACCAGCAGAGACTTCAAAAGTGCGCTTACCGCGTATATCTTCAAGGTACGATCGTCCCATTTCCTCCATGTGGGTCTGTTCTTCAGTACCTGGTATGCGTGCTCTCTATCTTCCTAGGTATCTCTCCTGTTTTCCGCACCATTTACGGCGGGCGAACTGAGAACATGTCCATGATTTCCTAGAATTACTGGTTCGACAAGATGCATCGACGAGAACTTGATCAAGGGGAAGAAGGTCGCAAATAGCATTCTTGAACAACGGTCAAGGAATAAACAGGATCATCAAGTTCATCTGACTCACACGGCGACAGCTCCCATAGAGTGACCAACTGCCACCAATGTCCACGCCGCTACCAAGCCCAGCAAGAAAAGAGTGTATGCTGCGCGCACAATCCTCCCACAAAACTATAATGGAGTAGCGGGGCAGACGTCGTTTATAAGCATCAGAAATTCACATATGACAGACAAGGACGACCGTGACATACATGTGCTGTATCCGAACGCGAACACTTCTTCATTTATCACCGCGGCATCACATGATTAGGCCCGTCGAATGACCACATAGGTTCCCAATGTTCCTTGTGAAACCCCGTCCCGTGCGCAAATACAAGTGTCAGTGCGGCTGACTCCATCTTGCCATTATCCAGCTTCGAGGACGCGTTTCCAGAGTCTGTCCAATAGCGTTTCGCAGTAACCCGGAAACGGAAAGGTAAGTTATGGCTAGGGTCAAACACATGACTCTCTGAGAACACCTCGGGGTTCGAAGCGCTCATAGCAACGGTCAATGTGAGTGCGTCAACCGTTGAAATCCAAGCCGATTGCTGCTTATATATATCCAAGGACAAGAAAACTGCCCGCGTGGGTAGCCTCTCGGGCATGCCTTACTCAGGCCGAGCAGAACGTCCGGTACGACTAGGCACCGGGAATGAATGCAATCGAGGTTTCCGAGTTTGAATTTATAAGTGTCTCTTAGATAGTCGAAGCTCGCGAAATTCCTGATCGGCAGCCAAAAATGCGCTTGTTAGGCGGTTATGTAGACAGCCGCCGTGGACCTTTACTAGGATCTTCAACGAGTTTAATTTAGCTCTGTCGTGGCAAAAGTAACCTGGCCATTGGTAGCAAGTACCGACACACTTGTATAGCAACTTGAGCCTCGGGCCTCTCCCAATTGGATGACAAGTAGTAGCGATAGTAACTGGACTGCGACTCGCTCGGGGCGAATTACTGAGCTTCAAGTTTCAAATCCTGTCACTCACGCCGGTACTTGCACCAGCACAATAGTCAACAACATGGACATCCCCATGCGACCGCCGTCATTCACGAGTTTGTGAAGCATCTGATCTGGTAAGATACATAAATTATGTGCCATGAAATACTGGGAAGGGGAAGGAGTCAGTTGTGAAAGACTGTAAAGTATGTATCCAAAAAACGCCGTATTGGAAAACCGCAATAATCGTTCTGATGAGTGGTCATCGTTCAAACATGTGCGGGAAAATGGACCAGCGTGGATCAAAAACCATTAGCCAGCTCCACACTTCGCTTCATAATCTGCTCCAACGGCCATCTCTCACCATGCCCATGCTTGAGGTCAAGGATATCGCCAAGTTCATCACATGCCTCGAGAATCGCATCGATGTCATCCTTGGTATGTGACGCGCTTACGCAGAATCGCACCCGAGAAGTAACCAGTGGGGTGGCGGGGTATGCGACGACGACGACAACGATTGGCGTTTGCCGAGTGCGCATCATCCGGGCAAAGGTGGCCATCTTGCCGGGATTATAAATCAGAAGGGGAACGATAGGGGAGAAAGGGTGGCCGTAAGTGATAAAGCCAAGCTTCTTGAGGCCGGCATGAAGATACCGCGAATTGAAAGCTAACCGCCGGATTCGCATTTGGGCCTCTGAGCCGTCAGCAAGGGCAGATGGGAGAGAAAGCCATGAAGGGAGTGCGGAAGCTGGAGCCATTCCTGGATGTACCTCGTCTTCCGCGGATCTAAGGGTGGAAACAGAACTTGATGGCGAGAGCGTAAGGGCACCTTTTGAAGATGAGGGCAAAGGAGCGACACCCATGATGCTAGCCATACTGGAGACGATCTGGGTAAGGACTGGCGGTGACATCGCCTCGGCGTACATTCCAGAATACCCACGGACGCGGAGAACGTTGACAAGATGTTTCGGGCCAGCGATATATCCTCCAGCAGCACCAAACGACTTTGTAAAGGTTCCCATGAGAATATCAACGGAACGAGGGGGAATATTGAAATAATCGCAGACACCACGACCATGAGGACCAAGGGCGCCGATTGAGTGGGCCTCGTCAACGAACAGGTAGAACTGAGAGCCTTATCAGCACACGAGAACCCACCGGGAAGGTTAATTTTACCTTATATTTCTTCTTCAGCTCGACAATGTGAGGCAAGTTTACCATGGTCCCCTCCATGCTATAAAGACCTTCGACAATGACAAGGATCTTTTTCCACGGACGGTGGGTCTTGGGCTGGCCCTGGCTAATGACTTCCCGAAGTAGTGATTCCAGGCTTTGCATGTCGTTATGCTTGAACATCCGGACCTGGGCACCACTTGTTCGGACACCAAAGCGGATAGATGCATGGTTGTGTTCGTCGGAGATCACTAAGGAACCCTTGCCAGTCAAAGCAGGAATGAAGGTAGAGTTGGTCGCGAATCCCATAGAGCTGATTAATGAATCCTCCATGCCAACAAAACGTGCGACGAGGGCCTCAGCAGTGAGATGGAGCTCATTTGAACCACCTTCCAAACGAGCACCGCACGTTGAAATACCATACCGTTTGATTGACTCTTCTACGGCATCAGCGCAACCACCACGTGCCTGTGCAAATCCAAGGTAATTATAAGAGGAGATGTTGAGAGCGCGTGTTTTCGTGCCAGGGTATATTTGAGTGTAGTTGCAGTCCTCCGAGTATCGATCATAGACGAGAATAGTACGACCCGCGACACCGGTGACGGGATGTGAGAAACAATCATCCATGCGACGCTTGAGCCGACGGGTGTAGAATGAATCAAAATCCGAGTTGAGAGGCGCGTAGCCCTAGAAAATCGCGTCATGGAAAGGCAGCACGGGAAAGGCATGCACGTACATCGTAAGGCATGAGGTGTGTAAAGTATTGCTTAGCGAAGCGTTTTCCAAAGAAGTCACGAAGGTGACCGAAAACAATGAGCATGAGGTAGCTGAGGTATGTCGTAATGAGAATGTAGTACGGTGGATCTTCTATCTTGTGCTCAGCGACAGGTTTGTCGGGGTTGTGCTGAGAAACGCAGCGATAGCTCTCATTACCACAGTGGCCGAACTCCGTGTGAACGGTTGTGAAAACTTGCTCGGAGGTTGGAGGGGTGCGGGGGTAGGCAAGTCCAGCGGTGTTATCATCAGACTCGTGAAGAACGGTATCCTCTGAGGAGCTTGTTATGGAGGAGGAGGTCGAGAGGGCGGGTGTGGATGCAGGGGAGACGTCATGGCCCCGAGCACGAGAGTCGGCTTCGTGGACAGCAGAAAGGTAGGAGGCGGCTGTTGCCATGGACGGGAGCTGGCCAAGCGATCTTTTCTTGTTGAAAATGGACGGGGTGGGGGACGGCGGGCTGAGCGCGATTGGTGAGGGCATGCCGGGTTCGAGTCCCGTCGTGGTGCTCGACGACGGCAACGAACAAGTTGCAGAATAAAATCATTTTCACCCCAGTATTATAAAACGTCAGATTACCTCAGCAGTCAGCACCTTTTGCCACAGAAGCATACCCTTATTTGGAAACTATCGGATCAATAGCCGAGTTTTTGTGCTACAAATAGCCTCTGCTAATAAAATTTGATGATATCCTCCACGATTCATATAAGATGCGGGGCTCCCAAACGGCGTTTCACAACTGCTGTCAGACGCACGGCACCGTTAGAAAGAAACACGGCGCGGATTGCCTAATTTAAGTGGAACTTGTATGTTGTCCCAGATTCAAAGTAAGTTTATAAAATGGTAGCGGCGCAAAAAACTTCAAATCCTTCCTGACTCCACCGACTCTACTTCAAATATTACTGATTTCCATTGACAAAACTTCAAGTTCAGTCGGGGCAAACTTTAAATTTACCCGTTGGACTGTATTTAATATTTTACTTCAGGTTTAGGATGAGACATAAGCCGCAAATAAATTTGGCAATCCGCGCTGTGAAAGGGTTGTCTCGCGCGCCTCTGAGCTGCGTGCACAGTATCCAATACGAACACTGTGCAGTATCATATGGTCCTTGGTCAACAACAGAACTCCATCTTCGCGTTGCCGTTGGTCACTCACAGGAAGCATGAATGACGCTGCAGAAGCTTTCCAACGGCGAACCTCGCGGCCCTCCCCGAGACGCTCAAGAAGTATGGCCTGATCCGACGCGGCAAACCTCGTATTGAAGCCTGTCTCCGTCTTGGCCCGATGACGCGGCCTAACCATTCTGTCAAGCCTGGCACAAATTCGACCGCGCTAAATAACGACGTGTATACCACTTGGGCCCTCCTTGAGCGAGGACAAGGTAGTACATTCCGTTCGGCCAGGGAACTCGTTATCGTGAAGTACTCCCTGGCAGATACACCGCTGAAACGCCACGGCACCTAGAAAATTACTTTCCGACTGTCACGCCGTCTCTGAGCCCCAGATCTGGTCATACCATCCAATAATGGACTGTCTCGGACTCGAACTGGTTGGCAGTTGCCACTGGCGACACGTCAAGTTTCAAGCTTGGCCGTCCATGGTAAGTCGCCTTCAACGGGGCATACCTCGGGTGCAGTCCCTGGCATTTGAGCTTCTGTCAGAACTCCCCGGAGCGTTGTTTCCCCGCAGTGAAGAGTCATCGGTCACTGCTGTCTCGCTACAGAATATCGATTATGATGTCCGAAGTCGTGCCTGGTTTCGAATCATTTTGTGTAGCGACGTGGCGTCGAGTTTCTGCTATTCAATGTTCACCGATCTCATTTTACTAATGATAACAAGGACTCATCTAAGTGATCGCAAGGCTAGCTCCAAATGGCGGAGCGCCTTTCTGCGGCAGCGCCATTTTGAGACTCAAGACCTGAAGGTCGAAATGTTCATTGAGGTTATATACAGTCACCCCGGGCCGTTCAAGTTGAGAGTTTTTTTTTGCCCTCGAGCGTTCGAACCGCAGAAGAGCTTGTCAGAATGGATGTACATTATCAGCTTGCTTGACAAGGTTGTGTTGCGGACTCACAAGTCCTTCGAGTCATGACGGAAATTTTTTCCTTTCGTAGACTATCGTACATCAGCAAGCCATCTTACCAGACCTCACCGGACCACGCGCTCGACCTGACTCTTGAAATCCATAATTCCTTCGATTCATGACAGAAAATGCTTCCTTTTTAGTGTGCTTAGTCACCTTACTGGGCCGTGCCCCACCGCACCCTCGATCCGACTTTCGAAATCCATTCTTCTGTGTAGCTAGTGCTACAACTGTCCTAGATTGGTGGACAGATTATCTCGCTCATGGACAACTCTGCATTGCACTCTTCTGTGTTTGTCACCATGTTTCATAATTGGCTACTACCCATGTGCCTGAAGGGTTCATTTGTACTTAGAAAAGATGGCTTTAAATTTGCATGGTGGATAAGTGGCTGTATACATACACACTTCCATCTCTGGTGGACTGCATCTGAGGTAAGAGCTCAATTGCTTAGCAATATCTAATGTATTGTAGGACTTCTGTCTACATTGCTAGTTTGCATCTCAGCATCCCTGCAATAGAAGTGACTGAGGAAGTGGACAGTAGAACAGAATCAGCATTGTCAAAGAATTTGAAGGCAGTCTTGGACACATCCTGTAAGATAGGTTAGTTGGGAAGCAAGTGTCTTGAGAGGATAATGTATGTTTCAGGGGATGTCTATGATCATAGGCCAGTGGTTTACTGACAGGAAGTGTGAGTCCATCCAAAAAGCCTGTAAGGTATGTGGTATGTCAGGACAAGGATACATTCAGTCAACTTGTCAGAACTGTACCTCTCTTCCTACTACCCTTTGCCCAATGGGGCCTCTAGAGCTCATTGTGACTTCATCAGCAAAACAGCCCACCACTGTAGGCACTGTAGTGTCTGTAATTCTCACTATGTGTCTGTACAGAGTCAAATTTTCAGTGGTGGGAAAAAAAGCTGGTTTGCTGATGTTCCAAGGCTTTCCCGGTCCGGGGGGTCAGAAGTCTGGAGCAACTCTGGTGGAGTCTGGACGATTCCAGTGAACTCTGGGACAGAGATGCGAGAGCTAAGGGGACAAGGAAAGGTCAATGGCAGGGAGTGGACTGGAGGTCCGAACGACAGAAAGGGGACAGAGTATGTAGTGGAGGGGTGTGGAATCAGTGCAGGACTTATGTGTCATGCCCTTGCAGGTCCTGTTCCACATATTTACAATTGGAGCTATGGAGGTTGGAGGTTCAGAGGGAGGTCATGTGACCAGGGGGAATGACGAAGTCTGAATCAACTCTGGGGAGTGCCCAAAGGCAACTCCCAAAGGAGAGCAAATGATGTCTGGAGGATGAGGCGTAGACGACCGGAGGAGTCAGAGGTCAGACAAACTTGGAGCAATAAGAGGGAGAGGGTTATTCTAGTTGATATTCGTACTGAGGATCATACAGGATGTAACCGAACTTACAGTATATACGATACAGGGGAGTAAGTATGGAGACAAGTCTGGAGCGGAGATGAGGAGATACCGGAGGCAGAGCAAATGCTATGATAGAATGAAGGGTTGCGCTCCGGAGTCAGGGGACTCCGGAGTTAAGCGAAGGAATGAAACGTAAGAGGGACAAGGGGAAGGAACCTATGGAACAGTACTAGATACTAGCAATAGCTGGAGCTGTGCTGCACATGGCCTGTGAGAACTCTGAAGGTTCCGAGCAGAACTATGGTCGGAATGTGGGGGGGGGGGACCGGAGTCCGGCCGGAGGATGGTTCCAGGCGGAGTTGGACTACTTGCACGATAGGACTGTTACAAGGGACAGGTGCATCAGAGTTGGACAGAGTTGGACAATGGAACATCGGAGTACGACCGGAGTTGGTCAGGACTGAGGGACGGAGGACGGAGTGAGGACAGGGGTAAGGGGAGCGGGTCTGGGAGACGGATAGGGGCTGAAAGGCACGGATATGACACAACTCCAGCTTCTTGCATCATGTATATAAACACTCTAGCTTACAGTATGTAGATCCCAGTATCTACTACATACACCACCTGCAACACTGAATGGTACCCATTCAGTATTTCTGCCTTTTGGCTTAGTGGCTGAGTGCAGCAGTCCAGTCACTACAGTGTGCTTGCATGCACTTATCACAAGCAGCACCCTTCCCCCAAAGTCTGAGCACCATCTCCTGCAAGACAATGCTCTGTGCATTGTGCTGACACCCAGGTGTGCATTGGTTGTGGCCCACTTTTGGTAATGTGGTTTGTGAAGTGTTTTGGTGGGGCACTCAGGTTTTAGTGGTTGCTCCTTGTGTATGCCACTCTCTCATAAGCTTTTCCCTGTATATGGTACTAATCAAATTGCCCCACCATTGCATGCATTCAGAGACTTCATGCAATCTGCATAATGACCCCTGGCAACTTAGAAAACACTGGGTACACGATTATTTAGCCTCAATAGTGCCACTCAACTTCAAGCAAAGACACATGATATGCAGATACTCTCCTTCTAGCGTGGCAATTATGGCCCGGGCATATAACCTGGTCACTCCAATCCATCTGCGCTCATCCAACGGTTCAGTTTAGCGAAGAAGGCCAGCTGATTTCTATATTGTGCGAATGCGGCCTTATAAAAGGAAGGCTTATAAAACTGGTTTGCGGACGATCAGCTAGTGAGCGTTCAAAGGTGATAAGCCTTTTCACTTATGGTGATCCGAAACGAAACGACGCCGTATTCCCGGCGTCAACGTGAGGAATACTCGTTGTCTTCTTCTAAGGTGCAAACTTGAATACAAGTACAGTATGTGTCGGGATACCGCGTGTATTATCTGGTTATGGTAGATCACGTGGATTGATGAGACGCGTCGCGTTAGGAAGAATCAACCACCCCACTTTTCTTTCCTGCGCCCACCAAAACGAAACCCTCCACCATGGAAGCTCGGTATGCCTCTGACTATCTTAGGCATGTCTATCTCTCACAGTTACCTAGGCGACAACAGCTTCTTCAAGATTCCAAGATTTATCCAGAGTTCTACAAGCCAGGCCAGAAACCATCGGAGCCAAGCCCCGACGTCGTCGTGCGTAAATGTGCTCCTAGTGATATAACATGAACAACTTACGCAGAGTTCATCAGTCTATATCTTCTAGTTCCGGGTCTTCTGAGCCTCAATCCATCCCACGTGTCACGAACAATAACAGAGCTCGTCTAGTCATTGTTTCCTCTGATGAGGAGCTCGACCCGTAAGTCCTCCGAGTGTAATTCTTCTATTCACTGACGTGCGCAGCCCGACAAAGAAGTCACCTCAGCCTTCTGTCGAAGGGGCTGCGTTCAAGAGCCAGGTGCTTGCTACTCTTGATCGCGCTACACCAGTGGCTCCGCCACCGCGCATAGCTGTACCAGCCCCTATCGAGCTCCCAACCAAGGCACGGATTCCCAGTAATGCAGACGTCCCAACATGGGAGACCTTTGATGCGCCTGAAGAGCGTGGCCTCCACGACCCGTATATGTCTGCTGCCGAAGCAGAGAAGGCTCTACGTGCCCTAGTCGAAGACACGGTAAACAATACGGAGGAAACAGATATCGATATGAGCGAGGCAATAGTGCCTGGATTCACTGAAGGCATCGTGCTTCTGCCTCATCAGGTCATTGGGCGAAAATGGATGCGTGAGCGCGAAACTGGAAAAAAGAACGGAGGGATATTGGCCGATGATATGGGGTGAGTAAACGTCATTTATACGCGGTCGTCCCTTTAACGAGGTATAGCCTCGGGAAGACAATTCAAACCCTCACGCGTATCGTTGACGGCCGCGCTAAGAAAGCAGACAAGGAAGATGGATGGGCTGCTAGCACACTGTGAGGCCCCCACTGCACACTTGACACTGCTCATCGTTCATTTTGTCCTTTTAGCGTTATCTGTCCTGTCTCTCTTGTTTCGCAATGGGCTTCCGAGATTTCACGTATGGCGGTTGGGCTCCGCGTCATAGAGCACCATGGTCAGAGTCGTACAACGGACCCTTCCAAATTGAGGCAGGCTCATGTTGTCGTGACGTCCTACTCGACCGTTGCGTCCGAATATTCAACATTTGCTCCAGAGGTCAAGAATGAGGGTAAATCAAAGAAATCAAAATCCAAAGCCATGGCAGCTGCATCGGACTCGGATTCCGACTCCTCGGACGGACTGACGAAGAAGATGGCCAATAAAAAGAGGCCCGGAAAGTCGAAGGATGCGCTGTTCCAAGTGAATTGGTTCCGCATCGTACTCGGTATGTGAATACTATGGGTCACGTAGATGCTAATCACTCAGGAACCTGCGGTAAATAGACGAAGCTCATAACATCAAGAACCGGAACACAAAAAGTGCTCTTGCATGCTGTGCATTGGAAGGCAAATTCAGATGGTGTCTCACGGGAACCCCAATGTAGGTGTCGTCGCTCATTCAACTTGCACGTCATTTAACTGAATTGCCAGGCAAAACAATGTTGAGGAGCTTTACTCCTTGATAAGGTTTCTGCGGGTTCGACCTCTGAATGATTGGGTTACCTTCAACCAGCAAATCGCTCTCCCAGTGAAGGGCAGCCGTCCCACCCGTGCATTGAAGCGTTTGCATGTAAGTTTCCAATCTCGTTGTCGAGGCCCCCTCCCTTAGCCAGACATCGCTATGGCGTAGGTCGTCTTGAAGGCAATCATGCTTCGACGCACCAAGAATCAGGCCTTGAACGGAAAACCGCTCCTTCAACTTCCTGAACGAAACCTCGAGCTAGTAGAATGTTCTTTTAGTGCTACTGAAAAAGAGTTTTATCAGCTTCTTGAGACCAAAATGTCATCGGCCGTTGACAAGCTTGTTCAGTCGGAGAAGCGTGTCAATTATACTCATGTTTTGGTTTTGCTGCTGAGGCTCCGGCAAGGTGAGGGTTTTGGTGCGATAGGGCAAGTGAAAGGGCTAGTGTAACTGACCTGCGCTGCACCAGCATGTAATCATCCTTCACTTGTTTCGAAGGATTATCGGGTTGACAAGGATGCAGCGGAGCCCCAAGCTGCCAAAGACGATGACGATGACGCCGAGGATCTCGCCAATATGTTCGGCCAACTAGGCATGTCGGGTGGGAAGAAGTGTCAGCTCTGCCAGAGCGTGTTCGTTTGTTGTTTCCAATTGTTGATTCATCCTGACACTATCTACACAGCCTGCCCGCAGGAAGCGATGCAACTCACTGTAAAGATTGCCATACCCTCGTTAAAACCACATCGAACCTTCCTCCCGAGTCTGCCAAGATCAAAAAGATTCTGGACATATTGGAGATGGTTGATGAACGCTCCAAGGGTGTAGAAAAAACAATCATTTTCTCGCAATTCACAACCATGCTGGATTTGATCGAGCCGTTCCTGGATGCACATGGCATCAAGCACGTTCGGTGTATGTGTCAGATTTCCGCCACATTGTTGCCCGCCACATTGTCCTCATGTGCGTTTATGTGCGATAAACGCTGACAAATTTACGCCGCTAGATGATGGTTCGATGCCAAAGGAAAAGCGCGAAGCCAGTTTAGAGAAGATTCGAAATAGTAAGAATACGCGTTGTATATTGATTTCGTTCAAAGCCGGCAGTACTGGTAAGTCTCATGTTGTTTTCTTCCAGTCCTATCTATGGTCTTCATTGGCCCCAATTATTTGTTCTTGACCGGCGTTTTATTGCCACGGGAACTTGTGCGACCTACTCCTTATCTTCAACTTCTACTATCCATCATCATCTGTGGTGTCCATTGGTACCGATCGCTGATTGGCTTTCCACCCAAAATTCTCACTGCCATTTGTTCCTTTGCTAATTGTGATCATGTGCTGCGCATCCATATCACGGCATTGTGCTTGATGCACTGGTGAACCAAAAACATGGCTTGATCCATCACCCTAGGCCTTAACCTGACCGCCTGCAACAATGTGATTCTTGTCGATATGTGGTGGAACCCTGCACTGGAGGTAAGTTCTCCTTTCGTTGGATGTTCATTGCGTGCAGTCCGGGTATTTCTTCGTTTACGTTTGATAACTTCGATTCTCGAACATTATTCCTTTTTTTTTCGCCGCCTCCTCTATTTCTCATCGCTGGTTGCTCCCTGCGCATGATGATTGCATGTAACAATAATGACGGAACCATACAGGATCAAGCGTATGATCGTGCGCATCGATTTGGACAAACTCGGGATGTCAATATTTATAAACTTATGATACCCGATACGGTGGAAACTCGAATCCTGCAGGTGAGCATTCGACTAGTACTTATCCATTCCGTGCATGGGCTGGATGAGTCAGCACACTATCTCTTCTTTCCTTACTTGGACGTGGTTTGCGATATAAAACTGATCCGCTGTTTGCCCCCTTTCCTCGCCCGCCATTTCAGCTTCAAGAGGCTAAAAGGGAGCTCGCTAAGGCGGCTTTGAGCGGTGACAAGATCAAGAACATGAAACTCGGCCTTGACGATCTGTTGGCGCTCTTCAGGGGAGGAGGACAATATGATGACGACGACTAAGTGATGCACACAAAAGTTGGCTGCTAGTATTGATTCGGCGAGCTGTGCTTCTTTACTCCTGTTTCTATATGTCTTATTCTGATGCTGGGCTGGAAGCAAGGTCTCGAAGCGACTGAACTAATGTGATGCAATGAAGGGTGACCTGCACATCTATGCAGTGACTGCTGGGGTAATATGAGTCGGACGTTGGAAGGCGCTAGCGAGCGCAAAGAAGGTTATGAACTTGGCGGAGTAATGAGGTAATAACGCGCAGTGTCGACACTTTTACATATACCTTCCCGACGGACGCAGCCTGAGGCCAGTGAGTCTACCGGATACAGGTTCTTTTTTTCAGGTATATTGACATATTCTAGGCTCTAACCTTGGAACCCTTTGGGTCCTTTCGCTGCACAGTGGATTGTTTGAAATTCCCACGACTCGGATAAACACTAATACGCTACTTACGGGAATAAACATGTAACTCCAAACCATACCGAAAGTAGTTTGAATGGTGGATCACTATGTTCTTCCTCTGACTTCCAAAAAGTGATTCATATCTCCGGCTAGAAGTTGTCTTTCTTAGGAATCCGAGTCACCACCCCAGCCTCGCTCTGCTAGATATTTCTTCCACCAGCTCAATCCCCGACGATTTCCAGAGAAATCCACCTATGGGACGTATCATATATATCGGTGTAGCATAGACCGATATTAATATGCAGTACGATTGGGTACAACTTGAAAACCAACCGAGCCCGTGGCGCAAAATTCCGTGATGACGTCTTCGTTGGGTGATGGGCAGAGCGTGACGCAATACCGTACCCTTTCCTGTATCTGAGAATCGAATGATCTTTGAGCCTTCTTGAGCCCGTAGAGTGTAAATTGGGGGCTCTGTCCCTCAAAATCGAAATCGAAGACACCCCAACGCCGTTCTGTCGCCGTAACGTATTACACCGCACACATGACATTAGCATTGAAATTTCTATGGCCTATCGGGGCCTGGGCCCATTATAGTTTCCACGCATATAAACCGAACCAAGAAAAATGGGTTTGACCACTTGGGGAAGGTATCACTTCCGAGTCGGTCTCTATTCTGATATGGGAATTGATTGGTCTTTTTCCTTGTGCGCGACTGCCTTTTCCCCACCAAATTACCAATGCCAGGAGGTGTCAGACGTGTGGGTTCGTTGGAAAAGAAGTTGGGGCCAACACGGTCTTTTTTTTCTGGGGAAAGAGTCAATTGAGTGGCGTTTGCCCGTTCCGAATCGGGTTGGCTGCCGCTCCGAGAACGGAATAATTAAAAACGCATAGCAGCGCCCCGTGTTAAGCTTCGTCATAACATACGAAGATAGGGGCTCGGATAATAATCGTGACGTTGGGCTACTAAATTCAAAGACGGTGCCGCCCATGCCACGCCTGCCGGATATCACATCGATACCGAGATGAGGATGAACGAACCGAACTGAATTCCGAACAATGGATGATCTGAGCCAGGCTGTCACGGTGACGCATTCAAGTTGATCTATGCACGGCCGTACGACCATCCAAGGGAAGCCGGCGCGATGTATTCGATTAATACGCTCCGATATATGCTCTGTACAGTGTGACACGATACCGTGACATGGGAATGGGCGATCGGTGTGATCAAGGCGTTCCGAGTGAGTGTACGCATGCCAGTCGGTTCTTCGAGCCTGGACTATACACGTGTTGACTATGTGTGGCCGTGGGCCCCACCGTACTGCATTTATCGATGAGTCGAATCTTGTGATGATGAGCGCTATCTGCCACGATTGACTACTAGTACTCCGCCGCCAGTGCTGCCGGTGTCCGGGTGTTAGTAGACAATACAGTAGCGGTGGATCGAGAGATGGGCTTCACCCGGGCCGTGGCCGAAGTTGTATGTACTAGTAGTGGCCATTGGTTTTGTTGAAGTCCGAGCCTGCTAACATTGGCAGTAGTACTTGGCATACTGTCAGGGACTCCTCGGACTCAACCGAAGGGGTTTATCACGCTTGGCCCATCAGGTGTGACAAAATTGTATGTCAGACGGGGTCAATGGGGCAACGTGCAAACCGTACAGCCGCAGCCCATTCTGGGCTGTACTCCCTCAGCTTTATCCTCTACCTTGCTTGATCTGAACTTGAAGAACCAACAGAAACGAGGCTCCAGGGTCAATAGACATGGATAGCAAACCGTGGATACGGATTCAAAAAGAAAAAAACGATAAGGCCTGAGCATGCCCCATACCTCGGACCTACGTAATGAAAAGTTCGATCCAATATTTTTTTCGGATATAGTATCATTCTACCTGTATAACCCGCACTCTATTAACATCTCACTGCGGACTTGGTCCCGCCCATCCTCCAAAATGTTGTTGGTGGAAGTGAGGGTGATTTGTGAACGCCGCCTGAGGGCTAGGGCCCGCTCCTGGCGCCGAGAACGCCGGCCGCCCCATTGGCATTGCCGAGAATGGATTCGTTGACACTCCGGCAGAAAGCTGCGCCCGACCCGGTAAACCGGCTGGTGTCAACGGGTTTTGTACCACACCAGGTGTAGGGGTATTGGCAAATGATGCGGATGTCAAAAGTAGAGTATTCACTGGCATTTGCATTTGCATTGGCGTTTGCAATGGAACATGTGGGAGTGGAGATGTATGCACCAGGCTCCCAGTCGGGGCCGCTATCGCAGGGGTTGCTGGGGTGGACATGGCCACTGACGTCATAGGTACGGACGTAAACGGGTTTGGGCTTGTGGAATACGCGGGGGTATTTCCGCTTGCGCCAGCACTTGCGTTTGTGGATGATAACAGCTGTACCTGGTTGAACGGGTTCACCGCGGCGAGATGCACCGCAGGGCTAGATAGGGGAGAGGTTGACACAAAGGGCGTACCCGGTGCCGATACCAACAGTGGGCTGGTAGTGATAGGTGTGGCTTGTCCAAGCGGTAAACTCATGAATGGGCTTCCGGGTGTCATCGCTGGCTGAGAAGCGAAAGGTACTTCGGGATGTACTGGGTTATACTGGAGTGGAAGTGAGGATGATTGGGAGGGTGCCCCCAGGGAGATGAGGTCCTGCCATACGTCCCCTACGGGTTCTTGTGCGGCCGTAGCGAGCTGCTGTCTTTGTGGGGTCACTCCCGTAAGTTTCTCAGTACTAAGCGACAGAAGGGGTTGAGATGCAGATCGCTGAGGTAGTGGCGCATTTTGCGGTAACGACGGTATCGTCATCAACGTATGCAGCCTTGGGGGCAAATTTTGAGGTGTTTTAGGGGGAGGCGGGGGCCCGGGAGACGTTTTTCGCACTATTCGTGAGGAGTGGGTGGTGCTGCCAGACCTTCGGTCCATGAATCGTTTGTATTCGTATTTCGCTGAAGAAAAAATAAAGTGTGTGAGTGGAACTCAGGTAGGAACATTTTCCCCCCTCACAACGAATAAACTTTTCAAGCTCGGAGTCACGTTCCGAATCTATCATGTTGGCGGGTGGTGGGTGGCGGGCTTCGTTTGGGTTGTACAGCGCATTTGACTTGACGTTCCCGTTGGCTTTCATGACCTTGCGTGAAAGTGGTTAGGATGAGCCAACCCTCAATCGAGACGAACAATGTCTGACTTCGACTTGTTCCTTCGTCCATTCGTCTAGCGTTATGCTCTTTCTAAACAGATATCATTTCTCAAGCGGACGCAATATGAACAAAAATGCTGTACATACACTTTGGTGACGTGTGTCCCAATTTTGCGATGGATACTGGCGCAACTGACACTGCAGTACGCAATCAACAACTCCGCCGCAGGGAATGGGTGCAAAAAGCGGATTGCCCACCAGATAAAAATCCCCAGATTATAGGAAGCCCATCTGGGTGCACGTGCCTTGCAATCGGCACAGGCATCTACGTGAGGGAGACAAGTGCGGTGTTAGACTTGTGCCGTCTCCGACGGGTTGGCCCGACCCAGTGGGGAATACGAGCACACACCATTTCCTGGCTTCAACACGAGCTCTAAAAGGGTGCGTTGATTGCGCTCTGCCACGATCTTGCTAACGCTGCCTGACATGCTTCGCTGAAAGCCAGCTGGGTCGGGAAGTGCTAGTTCTAGTTCACGGTGACGGCGCGGACACGGCGCCGGAACTATATTACATAATGCCAATGTGCACCTTGCTCACGCCAGCCTGAAATTCGATCAAATCTACACCGTGCGTGCGGTTATTTACGTGCTGCACTTCTTAAACACTAGCGGCCCTTTGAGCATGTCCAAATTACAGGGTCACAACGTCTCACCGACCACCGACCCGGAAGAGGAGCGGAGGCAACGTGTTCTTGGCCAATTTTATGGCTATCCTTTCTCCTCGGACGATGCGTTTCGGGTACGTCTGTTCTTCTGGTTCCCCATTTTACCCTTGATTCTACAACTGCTCTAGCAAGGTCTCTCCGGAATTCTTTCGCGTGCATCAGTGAGCCAAATGCCGGACGGTGAGAAGTCGTCATTGATTCTCAAGACCAAAGTCTTCTACTTCAATCGGTGTGTGTGCGATCCCGATAACCCCATTTTGTGAAGAAGTCATTCCATTTAATTTGGGCTAGTATCACGGGCCACAATATCAGCGTCGGAGATGTTCAGGATCATTTCACCGTGGGGTCGCATCGCTCGCCTGTGCAGAGCGGAAATGAATACCAGCAGACATCCTCAGAAGAATTGCACGGAGAGTTAACTTTCGCCGAGTTGCAGCGTCTAATTGAGCAGGGAGAGACAGATAGCATCCCTCACAACAAATACATACCAAACACTATAAGTGTACGCCAGTTTTGCACCATACTCGACGTACTATTGTTCACCGCTGTGCAAATTCCAGGATGCCACCCCTAGCGAATCAACTGCACCTTTGAGGAGGAAGCCCTGGGAAGTTGCAAGACAGTCGTGACAGATGGTAGATTGCCCCGTTTCTGCTACGGACCCCTCGTGCACTCAACCTGACAGCATCTCGGACACCTTCCGCGGGTGTAGACAGGTGTGAAAGCGGCCGTTCACTCATCTCCGAAAGCCCGAAGTGAAACATTGGCACGCTAATAGGTGTCGGGTGATTTGTCGCCGGTCGTTCGGCGGTGGATTCATAAGATTGCGGTTGAGATAGCTCAGGTTGATGTGCTCGCGAATGCAGGCGTTACTAGTATTATTTACGTACCGAGGGATTGAGTCGGTCTCGGGCGGGAGCCGGTTTCGACAACCGTGGGTAGCGTGTGTGAGCGTCCAGCATCAGAATGCCCGGAGGGTGCCGTCTAGTCTAACAAGTCTAGATCTGTCAAAGGGCTATCGACAAACCTGATCTCCCGGTAAGTCGTCGGTATTCGGATGACACTGACTAAATGACTGGCCGGGAACGGGAAACTTGTTGGCTTGTTCCTGGACAATTGCTAGGTTAGGCAGCGTTGGACATGCGGGAGATGCCGTCGCAGATAATCGTGAGTTGGCTATTCTAAGCCACGTACAAATGATTCGCAATCAGGCCCAGAGAAGTACAAATCCACGAGCACCCTACAGGATTCCAAGTGTCCCAGAATGCATGGCTCATCTATCAGTCGTGGTATCAATCGAGTCCAGCTGGCCACTCGCTAAACAACCTTCCCCACCCCCTACTTTTCGCCAAGCCGTTCCGACACCCATTGGCTTGTCACATGCTTATCAATGTGGTAGCCATCCAACCTGCGCAGCGCTAATATTCCCTCTATGGCCCAGTTGTGGGAGTTCCATGTAGGATTCCCGCGGACGACAGTGATGGAGGCGAGTGTTGATTGCAGTAGGTGTAGTTTCTCCGCATCCACCGTCCCGACAGGTACCCTGCCCACGTATCCATGCTCCCCGACTTTTAGCGTCACCGACTGCGGCGCGTCGAGACTGTAGTCTGTGGGCGAGCCCACGATCTGGTAGACAAGCGAGCCGCCCGAAGACGCCGAGAAGACGACGGCGATGGCCCATCTCGATTTTGATGACGATGGTTGGTCAAAAGAGGCGACGGAGACTTCGTAGAATGGTGGCATTATGACGGTGTCACTGGGCGCGAATGAGCAGTTGGGAAAGGTATATGTGCAGAATGCAATGAGCAGAGCTGACACAACAGTACGACTCGGAGAGGGTGGTTCGAAACTGGGACGGTCAAGCGAGTTCGGGAGGGTTTAAATCTATTGTCGAGAGGGGTGATGACTGATAGAGATCGAAGCCTTAAGGCCATGCGGT
>JBBPKG010000029.1:0-28494 GCA_038089115.1 Fistulinella cinereoalba | reverse complement strand
GACCCGGCCTGTTCGAGTGGATAAACCACTGAACATGCAGAACAGCTCCTAGGCCAAACAAGGTAGTCATCTATCCTCAAAAGTGTAAATTGTTTTGATTTCCACGGCACGTACAACATGTACTTACAGGTAAGCAGGCGCGTCACCCAACAGAACAATGCCCTTACTAAACCACGCCCGCTCAATAAGAGCCTGCGTGCTGGCTATTCTTCCCCGTCGATCCTTTTTCTCCCCAAGCGTGGCGCGGCCAACTCGTCTAGGGTTCATTAAACATCGCTTCCACATTTAGCAACGGATCTCATTACGCTCGGGTAGACCAGAGTCTCGAAGAGCAGATTAATGTAAAATCCAACCGTGTGAAATAGGCCTGCCGACTCCAACTTCGCGGAAGCGGCGACGGGTTGCACTCCGCTGCGACTCGTAACGGTAAAGCGTGGAGTTGGACGCCCATATTAATAGATAGTGAGAGCCGCAGAGCGGCGATGATTTATTGTGTTACTTCCCCTATGTCGGTAGTCCATGCCGACGCATTGCGTTTCGAATACGAATTTGACAACCTCGCTTCCGAAGGCTGGGAGCGAGGGATGCATGACCTACAGACCTGCGAGTTGATGGTAGTGCAACTCGGCCGATGATCCCACGGCTTCACTTTCCAAGTGAATGCAAGTAGTCTTGAGCAGGGAATGGAGGGTCACCCGCTCATTGGACTTGGGTCGGTTCTGGAGAACAATATAAGTATGACACGTCCTGCATTTAGTAGCACCTAGCGATGACATGCTGGAAAAAGAAAAATTGCCCCAACATCCCTTGGCGCGAACGCGTATATATGACTTGTTTGAGTGAGGGCCCGGTCCGAGTGAGGTGTCACAAGACTAATTCCCTTTCCATTTTTTTGCTGTTCAAATTTGCTGCAAAACGTGCCTTGGGTTAGCGGTGATTAGGGTACCCGCGATCAGCGGCTAGGTCTCTCCAAGCGAATGGGCCGCGCTGAGCGGCAAACCGGTTATATGAGGCCGGGAAGAGCCTAACGACAAGCGGGCCATCACACAATGGCGGTGGGGTAGTGATGGACAAAAAGGCCAGGAGCATGTTTGGGGCCGTTCAATTGAATCGTTGAGTCGCTACCGGCTTCAGCCCGAGACGGGTCATTGCGCAGGTTCTGAATCTTGGCAAAGTTTGAGAGGTGCGTTGGTCCTGTTGGCATTTTTCAGTTTATCGTCGTTTCTCACGGCTGCCACGATTAGTTGGCTCAGTCCTGCCACTACCCAGAACATCGGCACATATCAGTTCACCGGAAAATGGGTTTATAATTCTTCGTTCTTTATCTTCAAGAACAATGTCCGACTCGGCGTCACATATTGCGAGGTATTGAGAAGCTTTGTTCCGCTCGCCTCGGCAACCGCGCTCATTCGTCATCATTTTTTAGAGAAGCCAAAAGTTTACATCAAGGTTTGAAGGAGCTGCTCAAAACACATAATCCATGGGATAAGGAGGTGGAGTTCAGTCGCAAGAAGTTAGTGGTCCTGTAATGATGTCCCCGCTCATCGACTCATCCCCAAAAGTTTGAGGCGACAACATTTACGACTGCTCCTCATTGAACCTTACGCAAAGGAGTCCAAAGATACTGAGACGCACCTCTGGATGCAAACATCTCACCAGTTCATCTCCCACTATAAACAAAGTCTCACTACGCTCGAGCGCACCCTCCAGGCTGCCCCTCGCCATCAGTCACGTCAAGGCGGGCATGGCCCAGTTGAATATCGCAAGCTTATGCAACGCTTCCGACAGTTTCTCGCTGACGAGGAAAAGTTTTGGAACCAGTTTATCGTCCGATACCAGCGATCGTTCGCTCTACAGGAAGCGCGCCCGGTCTTGGTCGCTTTGAACATCTTGACGCCGTCGGTTGACGCGGACATTCCCAATGTACAGGATGCGGCCGACAAAAACGGCCTTTCGAGTCAGCGTCACTCACGCAATCAGTTTTTCTTCCCCCCCGAAGACAGTACACCTGCGTTGGACCCTTCAGAGCATGAGAGCAGACGCGCGATTTTGAGCAAGGCCATCGTATGTCTTGGGGATATCGCTCGATATCGGGAGCTCTACAACGAGGCGGGCGGTCGTCCCAAGGCGGGCCACGAGGACGGAAAGGTGCCCGCGAAGCGCGCCGGCCGGGGCAGCAGAGGTGGCATACCCGGCGTCGATGCGATCCCGCGAGCGCGTAATTATGACAAGGCGATCTTGTGCTATGAGCAAGCGCGCCTTCTGGTCCCGTACGAGGGAAATTCATCCCATCAGCTCGCTATCCTTGCATTCTACCAGGGCGACATGTTCAGCTCTCTTTTTCATTATTACAGAGCGCTCTGCGTCCGTCAGCCATACGAAACGGCGTCGGAAAATGTCAAGAAAATTCTCAATAAGTCCCTCGATCAGCGGGCCAAAAAGGCAAGGGAAGGCACCCAGGCAGCCCCTCCAGAACCTGGAGAAGTTCCGCCTCGGCTAAGGGTGGACTATCTGAAGGAAAATATTGTTCTTTTGCATGCACTATGGCGATTAGGCTCAGATAGGTTAGTATATAACCTGTAGTTCTCACATTTTCTAGAATTGACACCCATGTCTGACAGGGTTAAAATGGATGCGGTCACGCACGCGGATGATGTCGCGAAGGACTTTCAAAGCCTGGTTTCGGAACGCATTCTTCCGATCGAAACTGTGTCCAAAGTCGTCGCTCTCTCACAGGGAGCCCTCTGGAAATATCGCATGATCCGGGACAGTTCACTGCCTTCAAATAGGAGATCCAGCGGACTTCCAGATCCGCCCGTTGTTGAATCGCAGATATTAACTCATGTTATTGCTATCCATCGGGCTCTTCTCGAGATAGGCGCTGCTGAGCTTGCTGTGCCCCCTGAGGATGCCGCAGAGAACGATCTCGCACAACGGATCACGGCACCATTTCGCCGTACCTTGCCCGCTCTGCGTATTGCAAGCAAGTGGTTTGTTGCAAATTTCAAGTATGTTATACATGCTGGGCGGTCTCCACAGCCAAGCGTGGTCGGAGAGGATACCCGAAGAATTCTAATTCGCGATCTTTCGCTATTTTGGACTAAATTCGCCCAGTTCTACAGTGCACTGAGCGGTATCTTTCCCTTGTCGAGGTTACCACCACTTACGACCCCATTGGATGAGGACATCGATATGAAAGGCTTCCTTCCATTGGGAGATCTTCTAGTGGACGGGGGTGCATTGACGGAGGCAGTTCCTGGAACCGAAAAAGAGGGTCCTCAGAATGGGTTGCCACCTCACGGCCGAGAAAAGGTTCACCCGAACGAAGAACAACTAATGAGGATATGGGACTTACTAAAGGATGCCAAATCGCTCGCTCAACTCGAGGTGAGAATTCGGTTAAAATGAGCGATCAGTATCCGAACTTACGCTATGCTATATTGTCACATAGTCTTGCCCCATCTACATAGATGGTAATACGTTCGCTTTCGACAATGGCGTCTCCGCAATTTCATCTGCCGGTGCCCACGAATCCGATACTCAAGTCACCGATCAAATTAGTCCATATGTTCCACTACACGTTTCAAGACAACCGCAAGAACTCGATGATGATGCGATGACGGATACGACCCGAACAGACGATGATCCTGTTGGTGATGCTTTCCGTCCTGGTATCCTAGATGACCAGAGCGCCATTGACGAGGAAGAGGACGGGGAAGTTATTGTCTGGGATCCTAGGTTTGTACTATGATCCCCAGCCCAGAGATACGGAAAGTTTATAAATGTCTGCAGATTGCCCCTGGCTTCCGTGCCTGCTGCTCTTCCCACCACTCCCATTTCGCGGAATGCCATCAGAAGAGAGGAACCGCCCGTGGTCACCAAGGCACTGAGTACGACAACACCCGGGCGTGCAGCCGCGCAATCGTCGGCAATTGTTCCGGGCACTACTGCGCAAGATTTACTGAATAACGTCATGGCAATGAAGCGAGGCGCCGCTAGTGACATAGCCCGGACACCGGCACGTCCGCCTACAACACCTAGCACTAGTAATGGTATTCAACCTCAATTTCCGTTCGGGCTGGGGCCCAACGCGCCGCCCTCGATCTGGTCGATGTCGCTTGACCAAGGCTCTTCACCGCCTTTGAATTCATCATCGGGGGGAGTGCGAAGCGATGGTTGCGTGAGCCATATTCAGGGGTTTCCTCCACCCAGCCTGCCTCATGCATGTTCGCCCCCCTTTGAGTCTACTCAGGCGGGCCGAAATGGAATCCCGGCACCCTCTCCCCAATTCCCTCCGTCACAGTCTCTTTCTGGTGCTGGCTTAGGCCATCGCCAGACGATGTCGCTGTTAGCAGCAACACCACTGCAGCAGGTTTCACAACCACCATTTCATGCATCGGGACCTGCATCCTACACGCCATCTTTATCAAGTCCAATGACATCGTTCCTGGAGCAGCATCGACAGGCGCAGGCTCCATGGGCAAACCAGAATCCAAATACAGGCACTCCGCCGTTCGTCGATCCGGCCATCGTGTCGGTCGCAGCGACTCCCAGTGTCAGTAGCAATCTTAGTCGGCCCAGGCCAACGGCGGGGGCGCCAGTGGTGCAGTATGGAGGGTCCACCCTAGTCTCCTTTCCAGGTTTCTCCGACAGCCATGCCCATGCTCGACCCGGTCAGTATTACAGAAGCCCAACCGCTCGCATACGTGGCATGCACGGATAATCTTATTTGATCCTCTCCTTGGCTACTCTCGCACGTCGCCCAGACAGATGATCTACGACGTACCTATGGAGATCGCTCAAAACAAGAAAAAGAAAAAAACGTATTTGCCCGCTCCTCTCTGGTTCCGGAGTTCTTTGGGAAAGGAGAGTCGAGCAAATGAATTGCAAGGGTGGAAGCCTGCACCACATACGATGGTCTAAAAGGCGGCCAGACCACTACTAATAACGAGGCCAGAAGGTTATGTCCTCCCCAACGGTTTCCGGCTCCATCAGAAACGCAGCCATCCGGGACGTTCTTTATTTATGAACTCTTCTAAGCTCTTCATCGTTTTTACTGCACAGTAGTCATATACTACCACAGAAGGATTTATGATTAGTGTATGCCATCCTCACATCTGCCGTCAACGCTGCTTATGTTATCTGCTTTGGCATACTCCTGTTGTTGTACAGTCTCTAGTTAGAAACGACTTGTGGAACTACCGTCAACGGTTATTGATGATCGCCAAAGTTGGTCCGTCGTGAATGGCTACTTGAGCAGACAAATGCACAGTCGAGACGCTTCTGATGCAGGATATACGAGAAAGACAACACACTGTTAGTATAGTATTCGTGAGTCGTACTGTGACTAGTATGTACCCGGATCCTCCACATGAACCCTCCACTGGATCTGGCGCGGCCTTCATTACAAGCGGCGGAGCGCGAGACGAATCCTAAGTTTCCTCAACACGTTTTTAATTATTCGCATGTTTTGAACCCATTTGTCTGATGCGGCGGCTGTGGAGTAAAGTAAACAAGCGGGACGATTCGTCGAGTCGGTGACAAGTAACCAAATGGGGACGGGAATGTCGACAAAGTTGGCATACTAATCTATGTGTTGTTGCCGAAGGGGCCGGCGGTGGGTCCTTCATGCTGTGTATATTAATCCACCAACCCTCGGGACCATAGTCCTGTATGTAAGTCTAAAGGGCCCGAGCACATACTTACGGGATCATCAAGATTCCAGTGGTTCCGCCAGTGTATCACCTGCGTACACGTTGTCGTTCTCGGCCAGGTACAGACGCTTTAGGGATTTGGGGTCACACGCACTTTTTGTGGATAGTGGCATTACTGGTACTGCCAGTATGGCTTATCATCGAACGGGAATGACGGAGATGGATCGTGCTCAAAACTGCAGCACCGGACCAGCGATCTTGATTGGTTATTCAGACTTGGTATACAGATGGCCTACAATATCGTTACCCTCACCTGGAATCCTGAGCCAGCGTGATGGATTCGGCACGTCATGCGGATAGTCACGGTAGTACGTGGGATGTGTAATATGTGTTTACCTTGTTCACCAATTCGGTCGCTGTCGGCGTTGCTTGAACTTGGAGAGAACCAAAGTTTAACGCCAGAGCTTCAGATTGCCGACCTGTGTTTGTTATATTTTGGTCCATTGGAGACCACTGGCAGGTACTTACTGGTACATAAGTACGTGAATGGCGCACGCAGTGACACGCTGAGCGGGTCAACTCAACGGAGGTTGGTTGACTCCGAGTCCGCCCTCGCCGAAGGCGCTTTTCACAGGCCGGAGTGGTAGATATCTTGGCTTCGTCAACCCCTGGAAGTGACGATCATTAGACGATAAAAGATGCCTGGCTGACTAGGACTTGCCACCAGTGGGAAGAAAGTTATTATTACCTTGACACTTGAAGGTTCCTCTCACCGCCGTAACCGTTACCACTTTCGGTGCTGACACGTTGACGAATGAAAATACATCAAGGTCCAATGACTGCCAGCACTTGGGTTTGAAACAACTTGATTTTTGATCAAACATGCAAAAACATCCGAAAACGCAGTTGGACTTGGCATAATCATAAAGTTTTTGGAACCCATCGTCCTCATGGCCCCCTAATTCTGAGCAGCACGACCCGCTTGTCATCCCTGAGTTAGTGCCACAGGTAAATATTTCATCCTACCCGGAAAGGGATTGACAGCCTGGCAGAGGTACTAAATGAATGTTCCCGATTAGCGTCTAATTTTTGGCTAAGGAGCACCAAAACTTCCAAGGCTTCAATGTTTTCGCACACACACACAACCATTTCCTCCAACATCGACTTTCTCCGACGTCCCGTGGCCGGGGGTGTGAAGCAGCTGCATAATTGAATCCTATCGTTTGGACCTTTGGTGCCACGAAACACAATATATACCTCCCCCATAATAATGTCGAGGGGCAAACAGAATACAACAAAGAGCGAGAACGATGCAACAACATGACAAGCGAGGGAAGTGGAAGTTGGATATAGCAAACCAATACTATCAGGAGATGCCATTCTATTTTTTTTTTGAACAATGCAGTGTGGGGTAAAGGATGGACACAGTGGGAAAACAACAAAGGATCGACTCAGTTGAGATGAGTTAATCGGGTAACATCTATCGGCGGGCACATTCTAAGTGGTGCTTTCGACCGCATGACCCATGGGGTGATCTACAACCTCTCTCCGCGCCCGATGACGGTAACCTGTAATTATAAATCAACGGTGTCGTCGATAACGCCATCGAAGGCATATAGCGGGAATAGTTTAATGAAAGAGAAAAGGACCGATTATCTTACCTTGAACCCAATGTTCCGCAATTTTTCGGAATCGAGTAAAATACGGCCATCAAAGACGAAGGCTGGCTTTGTCATGTTGCGATAGACCTCCTCCCAATCTATGTCTTGGAACTCCCTCCACTCTGTCGCTATAACAATGGCTTCGGCATCTTTGCAAGCTTCAAGTGCAGACTGAAATATCGTCACCCGCTTCTGCACTGTGAGCCAGGGGGATTATTAAAAAAGGTTTAACAAGTTACGGAAATAAACACACAGGTGGCGGAAGGAATCGTGGGGCATGCCTCTGCGAGGTCGGTCCAGATCTGCCTATGCTCCACTTGAGGATCGTAAATATTTACATTGGCATTCTCCGCCAAAAAGTCCCGGATAAGAGAAATGGCGGCCGACTCGCGCGTGTCTCCAGTATCTGCCTTGAACGCGAAGCCAAGAACGGTAATGCGCTAGGGAATGGTGTCAGTACCGCCCGCAAAAAAGGGAAGGAATGCAAATGTAATAGTGGCTGAGAATCACCAAAAAAAAAAAAAAAACTATGTTACAAGCTCACCTTGCCAGTGATCGTGTTGAAAAGCGTGTCTACTACGCTCTTTGAGAACCTTCTCTTTTGGTATTCGTTCATGAGTACTACCTGTTTCCAGTAGTTGGCGACCTCAGGGAGGTGCAAGCTTTCACTGAGGTATACAAGGTTTAGGATATCCTTTTGGAAGCACGAACCCCCGAAGCCAACAGATGCACGGAGGAATTTAGGGCCAACGCGAGTGTCTTTGCCGACAGCATACGCCACTTCGTCAATATTAGCCCCGGTGGCTTCGCAGATGGCTGAAAGCGCATTGATGGAAGAAATACGCTGGGCCAACATAGCATTTGCTGCCAGCTTAGAAAGTTCCGAGGACCATACGCCCACAGTAAGGATGCGTTCCCTCCTACACCAACCACCAGCAAATGATCAGCTATGATACGCTGCGATGACGGGGAAAGGGAACGAACGGGACCCAGTTAGCGTATACCTCAACCAATGCCTCGCATGCAATCTTGCCCTGTGGTGTTTCGAGGGACCCGATCAGGACGCGGTCTGGCTCGAAGAGGTCTTTGACTGCAGTGCCTTCTGCAAGGAATTCAGGGTTTGATAAGATATCAAACCGGCAATTTTGAAACGAGTTGGCCTCGAGGATGGTGCGCATCGATTCGGCAGTTCGGCAAGGTACTGTTGACTTCTCGACCACAATTTTGCTCGAATTGGCAACCGCGGCGATGCGACGGGTGGCAAGTTCAACATAACTGATAGGAAAGTGGGCAAGCGTAAGATACAAGATGACAGCAGGAAAGAAATGAGATGCAAACTTAAGGTCTGCGGCGAAACCAGCACCAACGCCGCTCTTCTTGGTGGGAGTATTGACGCTGACAAAGATGAGGTCGGCCTCTTGGATGCCTTTGTCGACATCTGTAGAGAAGAAGAGATTGCGACCCCGAGCCTGACGAACGACGTCTTCAAGACCAGGTTCGTAGATTGGTAGCTTGTAACTTGGGCTATTCCACGCGTCTATGCGGGACTGGTTTATATCCACAATCGTGACTTGAATATGGGGACATTTAAGAGCTATGACTGCGCAGGTGGGACCGCCTGAGAAGATGCAAGGAAAATGGTTACTCCACGTAACGACCAGACAGGTCGTCACATACCGACGTATCCTGCACCAACTGGTGCACAAGTTATCAGTAATGCCCCCACCGGACATTTTATGTAGACGTACTGCAGCAGATTTTGTTGACAGCGGGCATTGAAAGAAGAGAGGGAGTACACGACACACGAGGGTAAAATGGAGTTGGATCACCCAAACTCGAACATCGGCATTTAGGCTTATTGATGGCACGGGATCAGTACTAAATTTATAAGCAAGGCACCCCAAACCAAGCTAGTCCGTCGAATTTACGTTGACCTGCTCGGCATCGGATGACCCGCCATGGCGGTAGATATTGTTGAGGTCAGATTTATCGCTCAGTCTGTCTCCGAATGATAGGAAGATGCTCCAATTCACGGCAGGTTAGAATCGGAATGTTTGAAAGCTTGGGATGGGTCTCTGACATCCGACCAGGATAACTTGAACTTGCGTAATGCAACTGTTGCACTAGTGGGCCTGGTCAACGCCTTAGTTCGTTCTGTCAAATAGACAATAGCCTTTCAGATAAACGTAGGTGCACCAAGCTCGCTACCTTGACTCTGCGGCGGTGCAAAAATTCGTTGCAATCATAGCAACTTGGGACCAACTCGCATCAGGCGCCGGTATTAAAGCGGAGTGCTCGAAGTAGGGTCGGATTCAATTCATCCCGTCTTGCGATCATTGGAACGGGTTTTGGTCGTGCGAACGAGTGTATGTGCTATACGGGACTCTTGGCCCGGGGTTCTTCCGAACCCATCGACGTCCCCTGGCAGCTTTGCCTGAGACTGTGCTATATATGACAAGGGTAAAGGGATTCTACCCATTCTACCCGTTCTTTCCCTTTGACTAAAAATTGTTCTATACTATCTAATTCTATATTCAGGATGAACATTTCTAAGATATAGAGGTTGTTGACGTAACCTTTACCGGGAGGCACCCGGGCTATTCAATCCCTTGGAACAATTTTGGGGGTGATATCTCTGATTGATCCACCCAGCAAGAGCTGAGTGGTTTCTATTCTACTCTCCAGAATGCATACAAGAAACACTGTCTCGACTAGCTCATTTAACCACTGCCAGTCGGGGAAATAGAGGCGTTGATAATAAGGGGATACCTTCGGCTGGGAGGTGAGCAATTCGGGTCCACTTTACCCAATGTGAATATGTATGCAGACTCGGAATTTCTGACTCGGTATCGGTAATGCAGTTTGCTATCTGCCCTGATGAGATATATATTTTCAGCAGGTGACCCTCAGACGAAAAGGGGCGATTTCGATGGATGAACCTATCGTGCAGACCCACGAAGATTGGTGGGTGGTCACAGGACGCGAGCTGTCTATGTACTTGAGGAACATGCCGTCCGACTACTGCCCATGTACATGCTTAGTGGTGCCTCAATGGATTGTTCAAACTTTTGGTGCGTGTCAAGCGTTCCGACTGGCCTTGTGTGGCACCTGTGGTGATCGTGCTCGGAGAACGGGGTACGCACTTCACATTCTCAAGACCATTCCCGGGAGCGGTCTGAAAACCTCTAGCCTTCCCGTCTTCCGAATGGGACACTAAGGATGGACACGTACTCTCGCAGGAATCACAATCAAGGAGACGATTCCGAGTCATTATTCCGGGCCTACATAACTGCAAAATACATGAGGTTTCCAGAAGCGATGGGCGCTCACGTGGCATGTACAACAAAATCGAAGCAAAGCAGGGTAAACTACACTAGTCAAACACCGTAATCGGGCTGCAGTTTGAGCAGCCATCGCATTTGGCCCGATGTTCCGCCTCCACGAACGAAAAGGGGTCGACAGCAGTGACCTCCTGTTCATGCCATGAGCAAACCCATAGCGGAGGATATAAAAATCACACCCACCGGATCCAACGGGTCGAGTTCGCCATCCTCATCGAGCGGCTCCCAAGTTGGGCCTTCGTTGAACCACCTAGTGTTGGGGCACGGCCACCCGTCAGTTGAGTTGATAGACACGGCAAGAAAAAAAAAAGTACTGACAACTCGTCGAGGGCTGGCTCGGGTCTGATTTTGTCGCGGAAGAATCTCCGGATTCGCCTGATGGGACGCACAGCACCGTAGACGGGCGTGAACGAGCACTCGCCAGTCGGATCGGATGCCTGGCGAAGGAGGCCAGTCGGGGCATCGGCCCACCAGTGGAAGCCGCCTTTGGCATTGGCAGCATCTCCGGACGTTTCAGACTTGGGTTGGTTGGGAATAAGAGCGAGAGAGACCGTGCTAGCCGCTGCATTGCGATGCCAAGTCCCATCAGTAACATGGCACCGATCGATGACGTCTATGTGGCGACTTACACTTGTCCGAGAGATAGAACGTGTACGCATCGGTGACGTGAATCACGTTGATAAGATACTTGCCAATGAGCCTGTCTACTTTGTAGAGGTGTTCCAGGACCACGCGGGGTGGAATGAAGACCTGGTGGGGGTTGTGCATAGCGATGATGCCGTCCGTTTTGCCTTCGTTGAACGTCCACTGTGCCTTGATTGGTGCATCCGCGATACCTGGGACATCTCTGTGGAGGCCATGCTCGATCAGCCCGCTGCGATGTAGAGCTGCAACGTACAATTCTTCCAAATTCAACTCCTTTTCTTTGATCTCCCGCGAGACGAGGAGGACGTCGCTTTCCATCGGGCCGACCTCTGGGGGGTGGTTGGCCATGCGGATCGTGAGGTTATGCCTATTGAGCTCTTTCTCGAACGCGGGATCATAGATATTGCCTTCTGGCACGAAGACACCGGTATCGTCGTCGAATGTACCATATGTACCGAGCTGTGGCAAGTCAGGCAGAGAGACGGTGCTCAGATATTCGGGAGCGATGAAGTGGCAGGGATCCAACTGACTCTGATTTCCTGGGAAGGGTCCCAGTTGATCCACTTGTTGTAGGCTCGACGAATGACATCGATATATTGGCGACGTTTGAGGCCTTCCGTTGGCAACGACATGGTGAAATGGGCTCGCTCACGAAAACGGGAGCGCTGCAAGTGTTGAAGGATGTGGTCAAGGGGAAGGGGTGTCAGCGCCTCGTGTCAGACCACTCATGCTTTTAGCAGGCCTTTCGGCGCTTGGTGACAAGATCCTGTGCACACCGGCACCAATTATAAGAGTGCAGGGTCTGCGCTCCAACAACGGGCGCAAAGCGCATTGCGCCCCCGTCTTTTGGGGTCATTGACTGACCATTGATCATGACACCATGCGGAAGCAGCCTGTGATGACCGACAGCGTCCAACTAGGGTCGAGGGTAGTAAGATGACTATCACTTTTCCTCACAAGATCCTCGTCCCCAGCGCCTGATCTACACGGGGTCTAAGATCTAATCTGGATCCACTCCAGGTCGAAATGGAAGGTTGCGCGAATCGAAGAGACCTTTCGGTGTTTCCCGGGATGACACCAAAATCAACTTGTTGCTGTTGCACAATGGCAGAATGTGCGCTCCATGCAGCTAATGGTGAATGGATCTGCGGAGAAGTTGTTCGATGCCTGAGCTGAGCGTCCAAATAGTCAGCAGTGACGCTGTGAAGCGGCGGCGAGTGTGACAAACGCACGTGCAAAACGCCCGCGCGTGACCAAAAAAGGAAACGGCCGACAGACCACATACAAGGTCTTACTCAACAGCGGCACAGCGACGACCGGCAATCGGCGGATCAGTGACGACATCAAAATATGAGCTCTGGACGCATAGAACCACAGGTGGCCCCTCGAGGGTATGTGTGAGTTGCTTAAAGTTTCAGTTGTTATCATTGGCACCAGATCTTCAAGGAACATGGCATTGTCAATCAGCCACCTCCCCTTGTTGGATGCATCCAGCTCCTCACATGAGCAGCCTTGATGACTCTTGAAAACCTTTATGCAGAAGATTCAACCCTGTTCCTATATGAGGCTTGTACATGGCTGGTGATTTAGCATGGCATAACAATCTCACCATCAACACCACTGACATGTAGAATCCTCTGGGATGCAGGACTCACTCATGAATTTCTTCAAAAGGTGGAAGCCAAGCCAAATGAAGCAAGGTAAGAGCATATTGAAAACATGCTGCAAATGGACTTTGCTGACATGATTCCAAGTTCATTGTGGTCAATGAAACAAAGACAAATGAATGTTTATGAGATGTTATGGACATGCAGATCATGGTCAGCAAGCTCATATCATGGATGTCTTTGTCTGTGGTAACTGGTACTTGTTCAAATCAGCAAACCAGCTTTTTTTCCCACCACTGAAAATTTGACTCTATACAGATATGTAGTAAGAATCACAGACACCATATTGCCTACAGTGGTGGGTTGTTTTGCTGATAGGCTGTGTGCAGTGCTGACCACTGAGGGCCACCTTTCTGCTCATGCAATTCCAGGCTTATATAGTATGGATGGTTTCTACAAGTTTATCACAGAAGAAGTCATATTTGATTTGCTCACAAATAACAAAATGTGATAGTGTCTTACAGCTCCCATTCATGAACCCACTTCCAGAGCCATGGTCAGCACTTGTACTCAATAACTGTCAAATCCACCACAACCCTGAACTCACTTAGCTGGTTGAGGATGTAGGTTTGTTTTGAAATTTTCTTTGTAGACTTATTATTCAAAGTTTTCAGGCTGTCTACTACTGTACTTGCCTCACTACTCACCAGACCTCACTTTAATTAGAGATTCTTTTAACACTCATACATTATCAGCTCATTCTGACACTAGAAATTACATGTATGCTTTTGACCATCCAAATGGTGAAGGCAAACATCTGCCAACATGGCAACCAACTTCACCAGCTCAACAATCCAATTGTGTCACTTCACAAATCTGCAGGCAGTATCACCCCAGAGAAAGCTAGGAGCTTGTTCAAAGTTTTTACTACTCAACAATGCAGCCTATGTGTTTGAACTTCAAGCATATGGGTTACATTGTTGAGTAGTAAGGACAGCAGTATGGTATTATAGTACAGTTTGTGGGATGATGTCAATGTGTTATCAAGAGCAACAGGTCCAATGATAATGCACATACCTGTTTCATTGCCAGTGCTATTGACAAGCCCAAGTGTTGCTATAGACACATCCATGCTACCATTCACCTCGAGAGTGGAGGTGGTGGGGATTTTGATCTTAAGAGGGACATGCAGTGCACTCCTTGCAATTTCATCCCCCATGGGCTGCTGGTCCTTGGCTATTGTGGGTGATGGAGGACTGGTCGGTAGTTGATCTCTATGTACTGCCAGGCTGGCGGGCGACGCGTGGGCCGTCGGGGGCACTTCCTTTTTTGTCGCATGCAGGGAAAAAAAAATGTTTTGCCATTAGTTCTGCAATCTGCTGCAAGGCCGGGACGTTACACACTCAGGCCCATGTCATAAATCCTAATGGGATGAACGTCATGAGTCGAGGGATCACTGTGTCAGGGCAAATCCGCAGCCCAGCACAGGACAGTCGACATCTCAGCCAGTGCCTGCACACAAACGGAGGCCATACCGACCACCTGCGCTACGTGCTGTGTCTGATTCCGTGCTAGTATATATTCGTCAGAACGACAACGCGGTCGCTGCTTGCCTGCGTCATGAAACATGGGCATCATCGCGCGGCCGAATCATGATGAACTAGTGACTGCCGCTGATATGATGCACGGCGGTCGACTCCTTCCTCGCCTTCAAGTTGGCATTGCGACAGCCCTCTAGCTCAGACCTGGAACAAGGTCAGCGTATCCGATCAAGCGACGTGCTCGCTTCGTAGCGTATTGCCTCTCGCTGACTCGCCGTGATGACGATTGTATCCGAGACTTCCCCGCCGGGCCGTCGGCGTGCGACGCTTCCTCGCGCGCACGGGCGAGTTCAATCAGATCAGTTGAATGTGATTCCGACGTCGATTCGAGTATCCTCTGGATAGTGCGGGGGTAGTCTCAGGCTGCACGCGCACTAGACGCTCGAAAGGAGGAGATCTTTCTGCCACCTCGGTCTCATCGCCGTGCATCCGAATGCTGGAGAACCAAGACAGCAATCATTCCAAAGGGAAAAGAATACCTAGGCCCTTGGTACCGGTCCGTACGCGCCAAGGTGCTTGTGTACACCCCACCGGCGAGGATAATAAAAGGCTTCGGAACAGCCAGATTTTCCAGGGTGCCGAGTTGTTCGGGTGCCACGAGAATCACGGCACCCCGGTCCTGTTATTGCTCTTCGCGCGGAAAAAAAAGACCCGGAGAGGAGTGCATTTGTAGTTCATCGTGGCAAAGCGGCCAGCCGCGCTCCTACATACCCAAGTCTTGGCGGCCGGCTGGGGAGCGCACATGATGCCCCGTTGAAAGCATGTCGACAACCAAGCGTGGATATCATGTGTACGTGATTAACAGTAGATGACTAGATGTGCGTAAGAAAAGATGATAATCAAATGTCGAGATCCGTAGAGATGAATGTGAACATGGAGCGTTCGTGTGTGAACTCCGCCGATTCGGCCCCAAAGAACGCGCCGCGGCAGGTCGGCGGGCCGTCATGGGGCCGAACTACTTTTGCTGCTGGCTCCACCGACGTAGACACCCTCGGGAGTCATGACGGCAGCGTGACCGCCTGGTGTGAGCATGGCCACGTTACCACCCGGCGCAGCACTGGCTGTGAACCCAGTATGGGTGCGATAGAGAGCGCGAGTTGAGCCGGTGGACGAGGCGTGCGTCGACCAGAACGAGTCGTAGGTGAGTGCCGTTGGGGCGATGGTGGCCGAGGTCGGTATGGGTACAGGGACGGTCGGGGCGGCGGCAGGTGCGGAGGCAGGTGGTTGGGAGGCGGCATGGGGTGCAAGGATGGGGTAGAAGGGCACGGGCCCCGGTGCTGATATGCCGAGGATGGGCTGGGGCGCATAGGCGGGGAAGGCGAACCCGGGCGGGAGCTGCACAAAGGAGCCGGAAGGATGGGTTGGGACTGGACTAGGCTGCGGGGCGGGCGTGGACGCTGACGTGGGTGGTGGGGCGGCGGTCGGTGGTTGATGAGGCTGGGACTGCGCCTGAGCCGGAGTCTGGGACGGTGACGGTGACTGTGTCGTAATTTGTGCCTGCAGCTGCGCCAAACGTGCTAGTATGTTGGGATCGGAGAGGTCCAATGGGGGTGGGGGAGCGTCTGTCGTGGCTGAGGACGGCGCGAGTGCAGGAGGCTGCTGTGATGAATGCAGGGCATCCGTGGCGGGTGCCTGTTCCGACGGTGATTGGGAGCCGGATGGAGGATCGTTGGCCGAGGGTGATGATGGTACCGTTCGATCGGGTGGACCGGATGGAGCTGTATCGGCATGCACAGGGGAGGTTGTCGTGGTCGGCAGAGGTTGGTGTTTTGTCGCACCGTGACGCAGGGACATGTTTCGGAGGTGTGAATGATGAAAGTAGAGGTTTTCGACCTCGTTGAGGTTTTGTCGTTGCTGACGCACAGCAAGTTGATGAACAGACAGATGAGAAGAGGGCCGACAGCACGCACCCAGCCATGCTCGACTTTGAGCTTGGCGTATTGAAGACGCATCTGGAGCTGTTTTGAGAGCTGAGAGGGCCATATGAACGGACTGCGAGGAACACGGAAGCACAGGGGAGACGACACACGTGGTTGGCCTTGGCTCGCTCTAGAGTCTGTTTTCTTTTTTTCTGGTCGAGGTCGTTCTGCTGGGGGGGCGCAATGACGACCATGTTGGCGTCGCAGCGGACGTCGGGAACGAAGTTGTGTCGGGGTCAGGGTCGATTTGGTTGAGTCGGCACTCGCTTTGGCAACCACCTGCCTAAATTACATACAGGGGCTATTTGTGCACAGTGTAAACTATATATCTAAACGCTGGAGGTTATCGCACAAGGCGCCAGAGACCTCGGGTATATGATAAGGTCAGTTATGTAAAGGCTGTCCTGCCTGGTGGGAGCGTGTAAAGACAGGCGAGTGGGCCAGCTCAGAAAACGACACCAGTGGTGGCGACCCTTGCGTTTCCGCGAACAAAAAAATGATAGCGGCGGCAAGGCAGTGTGTAATTCAGGGGTAGTGCCTTGTTCACGACCCTGTGCATCAGCAGCGTCTCGTGGCCAGCTTGTGCACGGGGAACATTGGCCGCGGTTACATACGTCTGATAGGATGGAGGACAGGAGCGAGCCTGTAAGTATCGTAACGTCTTCCACAAAGAGTGGGATGAAACAGAAGCTCTTCATGTTGGTAATGAATGCTGACGGGCGTATCGGCCTATCAGAGTGTCTAGACGGGGCAATGCGAGGTACGAGGATATGAATAGACGGGCGGAGGATGGGCGGGCTGGATCCTCGTCGTCGAGTGAGAAAAACAGGCACGGCCGGGATCAGCCTCGAGGCAGGCCCGTCCCGCCTAACCTTTTATTGCCGAGTCTTTTTCCCTTCACTTATCAAGGCGGATTGGCCCTCGACCGTGCCCACTTTTTTTTTTTTTTTTTTCCTTCGCCCCGCGATGGAGTCCGCCCAGGCGAGTGTCCGTGTCCCGCGTCGGCACCCGAGTTCCGCTCATGCCCCCCCGCAGATCCGCTTCACCCGCGCCTCCCGCCCGTGGCGCTCCTCGCCGCTCTCCACGCTGCCCCCCATCATCTCCGAGTCCACAGACGACCTCCGCCCCTCCTCCGCGTCCATCCTCTCCGACACCCTCGTCTCCACCTCCCCGTACCCCTCCCCCAACGCCAGTCGCGCCACCTTCCCCGCCCACGCCAGCACCTCCTCCGTCTCCCTCCCCGCACCCGCCTCCTCCCACGGCCACCGCGCACGCAGCCGTGCAGCCTCCCCGGACCCCCGCACCGACGCCATCTCCCCGCCCCCCCGTGCACGCACCATCTCTCACGGCCACTCTCGTTCAGACGCCCCCCGCCCCGGCTCCGTCTCCCCCCCTCCGTCCATGCCCCCGACCTACTCGCGCTCCTCCCCACGGCCAGCCCTGTCCGAGTCTGACGTCAACGCCACCTCCAAACACCCTTCCACATCACGTGATCCTGCCTCCAACTGGATGTCCTCCACGCCATTTGGCCCAGCGGCCGCCCCCAAGTTCTCCAGGCTCACCATGGCCTCCCCCGCCGTCGTCATGCCCCTCAGCGCACGCGAATTCCGCAAGCGCAGGGCCAAGGGGTCCCGTCCCGCCAGGGAAATATCCACCGACGAGGACCGCACCACAGCGCAGCCGCACAACGGCGTCCCGGCCGTCAAGGTGTCCCCGCCTCCGTCGGAGGATCCCCACCAATCTCGTCCGCTCTCTCCGACGCCCGGCGATTTTCCTCAGCCCCAGCCCCCACTCGAGCCCTCCAAGCCTGCCTCGACGAAATCCAGGCGACCCCATACCCCCCCTCGGTCTTCACCCCTGGCCACCCATCCCCCCATCTCTCCCAAGTCCTCCGCCGCCACCTTTTATTCCTTTACTTCCGCGGACGATGATACCCCTCCGTCTCAGGGCCTAGACGACTCCTCCATCCGCCTCGCTGTCCGTCGACGCCGCCGCAAATCCGTCCCTGACCGTTTGTCCAATGCCCACCGAATGAGTCTCGTCGAAGCCATGAACCGTCTCTCCCAAGAAAGCACCACTCTCCACCGTCTCTCCGTCGTCTCTCAAGCCAGCGGACACACCCTCTTTTACGACCTCGAGCTGGACGAGAACGCCCAGCCGGCGAGCGACGCTCCCGACGACGCTCCCAATTCCACCCCGGCCCGCCATACCCAAAGCCTCGAAGACCTCTCCTCCACACTCACCCGTACTGGCATCGAAGTCGTCCCCCATGACGCCGATGGCAATCCAGGTTCCACCCCGGGCGACGACCGCAAGGCCAAACGCAATGTGCGCACAGTCCGGATCTCCGATACCGTCCAAGTATCACCGGCCCCCTTAATTCGCCGGCGCAAGCTCACCAAGTCCCGGCGGGGGTCCGTCCGTGGATCGGTCGTCCTTGAATCTAGCGCTCTAGCCCCGACGCCCACGGAGACCATCAAGGATGCAAAACCAGAGCGCAGGTCTTTATTACCATGGAAATCAAAGGCCTCGAGTGAGCCCAAGGCTGCCGATGATGTCCACTTCCCAACCTCGCCTAATGGCATCGTTGACCTCAATGAAGATGTCACCGCAACCTCTTCCTCTGCTCCTGCAGGCGGACCATCTCGCGCCGAGAGCGGCTCAAAGCCCGACTCCGATGCCCCTCCATCCGTCCCCCGTCGTAAATCGCGCCGCTATACCTTTTCATTCTTCTCTTCCTCCCCCATTCATCGTCCCAAGCACCAGAAAGCCCACACCGCTCCTCCGACCATCGACCTCCGTTTGGATCAGGACACGAAAGGCAAACCCAACGAAAGCGGTCCGAGTGGCACCGACAGTACCTCGACCAGCATCCGCACGATCACACAGGGTAGCCAGGCCACCCTCACCCCCGCCTCGTACGAAACACCCTCGGGTGCGGCACTCGAACCAGGTCCGGCAAAGAGTTTGTTTGTCGTCCCCATGCTGCGCCGGGTGAATGCGCAAGCAATGGCAATGGCGGTTCCTGTGGAGCCTGCGCCCTCCCATCAGGCTGACTGGGACAGTAGCGGCTCGACGCCGAGCTTGCTCACGAATGGCAGCACGGGCACGACTGCAAGCGCGCCTCGTGCGCCAGCCCTGTCACCTACCGTTCGCCTCACGCTCCCCGATGCCATTGGCGAGCCGTTTTTTCCCCGGCCGTCTGGACTCAAGGAATCCTTTACAGACAGGTCAGAGGTCGATCAGGGTGTCAGTGGAGAGCAAAAGTCGTTTGTGCAGGATCCATCCTCCGCGCGCGGTGCTGGGGCAGAGACTCGTCAAGTATCCGAATATGAGCGGACCCATCTCCGTGTGAACGTGTCGAGCTCAGCCTTGAGCGTGACCCTCGGCCAGGATCAGAACCAGAGTCTACGATCGGTGTCGCGCCCGGGCACCTCGAGCTCCACACTGACGACAGCGACCACGGCATCGTATGTCTCCTTCAGCACGTTGCCCGCCTCGGCGGCTACCTCGACGACCTCGACATCGCCCTCGACATCGCCCTTATCGATGGGTGGCGATAAGCATGATAGCGACCGTCATCCGTATGGGCATTTTGCGCCCTCGCCGTCGGCCCCAGGAGACATGCACCCCATGTTTACAGTCCCACTCGTCACGGTCCCGGCATCGGCTCTCTCGCATCCTTGTTTCGAGTCGGGCGGTGGGCGGGATCCGAGTGGCATCGCCAAGTACATGGGTGGACGAAAGAACGAGCGACATGGGTCGGAGTCTCTTATGCCTGCACTCTCGCGTACGTGGACAGAGCACCCTCCTAATCACATGCACGTGCCCGCCCAAACGCCTGTCAATGTCAACAGCAGACTGTATGCGCCTGGCGTGGGTGTCACGACGACAGCGGCGTTGGTGCCACCCCCGCCGTCCAAGGCGAAGAAGATGCGGCGACCACAAACGGCGCCTGCAGGCGTGGGTGCGAACGACGTCGCGTTCCGGTTCTTTGAGGACGCCAAGGTGCTAGGTCCACAAGGCAGTGGCGCTCGCCTGGCAAAGCACAAACCGGGAGAGTCCAGGTTCAAGATGGTCCTCAAAGGGTTGTTGAGACGGACAGGATGAGGGTTCTGTCAGGTGCGTGTGAGCGAGTTGTCTCATGGACAGCGTTGACAGATGACGTGTCCATCCAGATTCAGGCGTGCCTTCGTTGGCTTTGCGGGGCCTATGATCTCTTTTGAACCCTGTGCTCTGAAGCTTTGACTTTTTTTCTTTTTTCTTTTTCTTTTTCTGTATTTGGAGCGAGAGGATACCCCTCCCATAGGGACCGTTTTATTCTTGTTCGTACACTAGGAAGCCTGGGGATTGGCTACGCGTTGTGAACTGTCCTCTTAAATTCCCTTGCCCGCTCCCCCTTCTTTCTTTTCCTTCTTGTTTGGATGCATACCATTGTCACTGTCGGTCTTTCAACTTCACGCCTGTACGTATAATTTAGAGATGACGAAATGGCGCAAAGGGTGATATAGCAGGATTTGTTATAGCCTTTGGTCGGTCTACAGCATGTATAATTTTATTCGGGTGGGTTTACAAAGTCAGTGTCGTTGCAGTTCGTACACGCCGTGAGTGGGCGAAGACTACTGGTGGAAACCATCGACCAGAACATTGGACTCCAAGAGCTGATGTCGACACTGCGACAAGACGCGCACGGGCCACTGGATCAGATGATCGCTCGCGCCTCTCAACCTGCGGATTCCGCACACTCAGGATCGAGCGCTGCGCACAACACTGGCAACGCTGAATCCTGATCGATCAGATCGTTTGGCTGACACAAGCATGCGCGTTGAATTTCGAACGCAAATGTGGGTCGGGGGTCAATACACGGCATAGCACTAGCAGCAGGAGCGAGCACATAGTTGGTGAGGAACATATTTAAGGGGGTGCGATCACGCCGTCAACTGGACGTGTACAGCCTTTGCGGTTGGCCGGGTCCAAGTTTAGAGAGCCCGCGCGTCCTTCTTATCAGATCCTGTATACGTCTCTTCACCACTGCCCATCATGTCCACCGATGTCAGCACCACCATCAAGCCCGAGATCACAGAGGCCTTCTACCTCGTCATGCAAGTCGGTGAGTCCATATCTACACCCACATCGCGTCGGCCCCGTCTCTGACTGTCTGACACAACGCAACCCCCCCCCCCCGCCCCCACTTCAGGCATCGAGGCCGGTATCGGCCCGTCCGTAGCCCGCGAGCGCTGGATCGTCACCCGCGCCCCCAAGAGCGACAAATTCGTGGTCGCCTACAAACAGAAGCCCCACGGGGCACCGTACCTCCAAGACAAGCTCACGCGGACGCTCGAGATCGCGAACCACGCCGACGAGATCGTGCGCCTGCAGAAGCTCCTCGGGGAGCTCCCGACGCAGTACTGTGGCGCCCCGGACATGTACGGGCGTAACACGAGCATCGTGCACGTCACCGACTTTCTGCGGCTGAATGAGCTCGAACGGTACGGGAGCGCTGCGGCGCTGGGTCTTGTGCCGCCGTCGGAAGAGCAGAAGGGCCAGTTTGAGGAAGCGGTGTCGATCATTTCAAAGTGGAGCTTGTAAGGGGGAGAGGGATGACTGCGTCGCCCTTTCGATAATCGTTTTTCTTCGTCCATGACGTGTTTGAGGACGTCCCATAGGGCAAAGCGGAAATAATGAATTAATGATATGCAAACGGCCAGATAAACAGTACTACGGGCTTGGGAACCCGATAAAAGACGATAGGGGTATCTGTGTTGAAACGTGAATAAATTGTGACCTTGGATGCATCCCACCGGGGTTTTGCCTCGGCAGGTAATAAAAATCAATCCACCCCCGACTCAAGGGCCAGATCGTGCAACCCGTCTTCACTGCGCCGACTCCACCGCGTCCCCCCCACCCGATGTTTGGTCCCTCATCTCTACAGCTTCTGCGACCTGGGTCTCCTCCCCTTGCTCACTCTTATCAGAGTCCTCAATCCTACTCAAAAACACCGACAAAATTGTCCCGACGCCCAACCACGGCACGAGCGACACGAACGCCCACCGGACACCATCCCGGAACGCGTCCCGGATAACGTCCTGGACTGGGCTCGTGAAACCGTCCAGACTCGTAATGGACGTCAACCCGCCGCTGTTGAGCAGCGCCGTGAGCGTAGCAAGGTCAGACGGGCTGAGCGTCTCCGAAAGCGTATGGATCTGCCCGTGGATGTACGAGTTCACCTTGGAATTGAGGACGGTGAAGCATTGGGCGAGACCGACGGTGCCTCCGAACGCGCGGAACTAAGGGGGGAGAAAGTCAGTGCGTGCAAGAGACCCGCGAGAATCGGGTGGCGGACAAACAGCAGCATCGCATTGGTGATCGCGATGTGGTTCGGCTTCACGAATCGGGCCTGGATCACCTCCGGGCCAGCGCTCAGGCCTACGCCGACGCCCGCTATTGCCATGAATCCGTTCACTTCGCCCTGGTTGTTGGTCTGCATAGCCATTTGAATTAGCCCCACGCCGATTGTCATGATAGCGTTCCCGAGGACGATGGGATAGATGGGCTATGTCAAGCCAAACGCGGATGAGCGTCCATCATCTCCTCTCTCGACACAAGTAACGAACCTGCCTGAGCCATTTGATCATCCGAATCGAGAGCAACGACCCTCCACCCTGTTTTGACGACATGGCATCGTCAATCATTCAATCCGGAAACGCAGCAATAAACACGCACAAGACCGGGGGCAAAATAAAGGAGCTGAATCCCCGCCTGGCCGGGCGGAAGTCCGGTAACGACCGTCGCGAAAATCGCCACAAAGTAAAACATGACGAACATCACAATCCCCGAGATATACGAGCCATACTGCACGACGCATATGTCAAACGACGTGAACAGCTCGATCGGGATCATTGGGCGTGCGCGGAAGACGCCCGCGTACGTCGTCTGGATGTAGCCTGACTTGTGGGCACCAGTGGGCAAGGCAGGCGACGTTCGGCGCTCGAGGATCACTTCCCAGACGAGGCAGAGCACGATCAAGATCACACCGAGGACGATGGTTGCGATGACGCGAGCACTTTTCCAATCGTCGTCTGGCCCCCAATTGAGCGCGAGCAAGATGAGGATGCCCCCAGTAACGAACAGAAATGTTCCGACCCAGTCGATGAGGGCCAGTTTAGACACCCAGGTGTCCACGGTAGCCGCTACTTTACCACGACCAGTTGTGGCTTGGAGTTCCACGTCGTCGGTATCACCGACGCCGGATCGTTTGCGGAGGAAGATAAAGCAAAGCAGCATGGCAAGGGTGGTGCATGGCAAACTGAACGGAACTCAGGAATGAGCATGATATACATCAGTGACATGCCTCACTTGATAGCGAAAACCCAGCGAAAATTGGCAGATACGAGGAATCCGCCGATCACTGGCCCAACACTGAACCCAACCGCATAGAGCAAGAACATCATCGACTGCTGGATGTTGTTCTTGTTGAGGGAGCTCGTGTCGGAGATGAGAGTCCGGACGATCTATAGCCCGCAAATCAAAGAGCGTGAATCATGGGCGGATGAGTAACAAAGTAACACGGCTCTGGCAACGACATACGGTAAGAAGACCCGCAGCGCCAATACCGGCGATACCTCTCCCTGCAAGTATCATGCCCATATTTTGCGCGGCCGTACCGAGTACACTCCCGACGAGGAAAAATAACAAGGATAGTTGAAGTCCAAAGTGGCGCCCATAAATGTCGGCAATCGATGCAAACAAGGGAAGAAACACGGTGGAGGCAAGCAGATACGAAGTACCGATGTAGCTAGTGTGATTGAAGTGAGGGTTAGAACGAATCTAAAGAGGATAAATTAAACTGACCTTTCGAGCGGGAGTGCATTGAAAACAGACTTTCCACACACAAGGAAATTAGTCATAGGGATGGGTGGCTGAACGTTCCATGACTCACCGCAATGTGAGCTTGCGCGGTAGCGACCACTGAATAGAGTCAACCTTGGCATGACCATACTATCTAGGACTGAATGGCATACCTGTGTAATCGAGCGTTTCCAGCGTCACGGGAAAGAGCAGTGCAAGCATCAACTTCCAGTCAATCGACTTCCAAAACCCAGGTTTTTCAGCCGCAGGAGAAGCATCTGACCACAAACGAGCGGGGACGTCAGCACGCTCAGAAACGTGCACAGCGCAGATCCGCGGTTTAATGACCACGAGGACACATCACCCACCTTGACCCGCATTTTCTGGCTGTGCATCCTTCGTTTTCGCAAAGGGAAGCCTCATTCGTGACACAGAAGGCGAGCTTCAAGAGGCGTACGAAGCAGTAAGGTGTCGCGCACGAACGGGAATGCGCACTGTGAGGCTCGGAATTTGGCTCAAATGTCCACTGTAGTAGGCCGGCAATCTTGCCTATACTTATACGGCTTCGAGTATCGCCTGCACGTTCAAGTTCGTGGCTCGGCTGCCGGTGGAAACCGCAGCTCGTTGCACACTTCAGGGAATGGCTATTTCACACTGCGAGAGAACAGTGTCCTAATTCAAAAAAAATGATAGCATGAGGTGTGAGCGAAAATGGACGATCACCCCGTCGGATGCAGGGTCCAGGCATCGCCCCAGCACCGCCTGGCATAGATCCGTCCCAGCGCCCGACTCTACACACGATCTATTGAAGACATGAATCCACGTATAGGGAAGTCTCGAGCGACCTGCGGGAAAGCCGCCATGGTGAGTCAGAGCAGGACGCATAAACACCGTCGATATCACAACAGATAGCAATCGTAGGACCATGAGCATAAAGTTGCTGGATGGGGATATGTACCCCTGTGGACCACAACTTGTCAGTGGCATAGCACGGAGCCGGTACTTGGACGCTGAATTCTCGGAGAGCGCGGTTCTAATCAGAAGGCTCGAACAAGCTCCGCTGTGAATCCGCAGTGTGAATCGGTGTGGCATATGCATATGGCATTGACAAGACTGCTTGCTGTATAAGTATCACAGCCTCGCTACGACGCGGTGGTTACCTGCACTGCGGAGCATGGAAAAATCGTATGCGGCTCCCCCCGAATGCACCTGGCAAATGGTTTCGAGCTGGGTGCGCCCTCAAACTAGTAGTTGTGTGGTCGGATCTGACGTGGGAATGGCAAGTGGGAGTCGAAGTTTATCCCTGCAAGTTTCCGTGGGATAGTGTAGTACCATAGCATACTAATTGTAACGGCGCAAGCGCCAGTCCGCGACTCCCATCATCGTGCAAATCGACTCCATATGTAGGAAGGATTTCATGCTCAATTTGATCGCTGAGCAAAACTTATGGGCCTTGAGAAGTAACCTCAAGAAGTGCCGCTGGACGACTTGTGGCTAAAACCGCACTCGCCGTCGCATGCTAACCGCAGAACTTCAGTATGTGAAGTACATGTTTATAGCGGCACAGTGCTCGGCCTCCGGCAATGCCATTCAGTATCATTTCAACGGTAAACCGGAAGAAGTAATCGACGCGAGCGAAGCTCTTCGAGGTTGTCATTTACTCAGAGAAGGGGCAGCCAAGCAAGGCATAGGACTTCCTGGTTGTGGCCGGCCTCATGCATATGTCTGAGTATACGTAAAGTTATAGTGCGATGCGTTGGTATAGGTTTGCATCTGACACAAGCCTCCTCCCTTAGCCCGGGAGTCGGGAACCACAGCCAGCCCACACTCAACTCAGTGAGTGACAACTTGAAGATCCAACGATAGGGTGTTTCAAATTAACCGTCCTAGGTGGAATCAGGTCCTAAGTGGGTCCAACCCACCTGCCCACCGTTGCTCGATACACCGCTGCTGGCACAGCCTAGATGCCCAGTCCGTAACTTTATCTTCTATTGACGACATTTACAGGTTGTTCAGATTAGAATGCTATGCGGAAGACCATAATATTGGAACTACTCATCTCCAGCCCCACCGCGATCGGTCGTTCTTCCATCGATGCTGAGCGTCTTCACCGACAATGAACTCTATTTTGCCTCTATATAACATCGATTCAGACGAAGGGGGAAACAACAAGAATGCGTCAGGCACCTGAGGCAGGTTCCTGGGACAGCCACGCCCACATTACCCTCAAGCTTCAAGCTTCCGCGCAACAGGTTCGACAGATTCCAACTCTCTATATGGTGCAACATCGACGTCTCTCTGCTGCCTCCTTCTGCCTTACGAGCGACCCTTCATTCTTTCGCCTGCAGGAAGGCACGTCGAGCCGGATACACCAAGGACCATCGAAATACATATATAAACATCCAATCGATTCCTTTCGCTTAACCTTGAGTAAGTTTTTATTTTCATTTTTTTCCTTACCCTAATACGCCATAGGAGCGATTTGATGCATCTTCAAAGAGTACCCGCGTCGCAGGGTATTTCCAAAGTTGCGTACGGGCTATGCTGACGTTACCACCAGCCCAAATGTTCTTGTCTGCCCTTGGGTCACGATGTTCTGATCCTGGTCTTGTGGCTGTGACAAAAACATGTTATCTGGTGTTGCTTCGCCAGACTACAACCTTCATCTTCAACTCGCCAGTCTTCCCTCTTCAGCCGTTAATGATAGTGCAGGCAAACTGTGGTGTATGCTGGTGAGACATGCGGACTTTGATGCTCAACTCGGGGGGAATGTCGATTTTACTTGTCCATTTATGTGAGCTTGATATAGGCTTTTCGGTTGGCTTTCCTATAGCACATTGAGGTACTGTGCTTTTGCCTCCTTATTCGAAATAAGCGGTGCTTCCGTGCATCGCATGTGAGGACCAGCGGAGAGGAAGGTTAGCGATTCCACAATAGGCCGTGTATTTTCCTCTTTGCATCTGAAGGGGATGTGTCCAAGCAATGCATGCAGCTCAGCTCATATGGTTATGGTTGGCTCGCGCCCTCATATTACTGATCGTCCGAATTGAAGTTACATACATATTGCCTTTTGTGCGTTGGCATAGAACGATCAAATCAAATTTTGTAATTGCGCCCAGCCAAGCCTTTTTCCTGGGTCTGAAGAATGACAGGCTGAGAAATGATCTGGAAAGCGGTGCGATCATGGGTGACGTAATCCGGGTACTGGTTGAAGTTGGCCAGTCAAAATCACTGCCTGAGCATCGCTGGTACATACTGTTTCCTTCGTAAGCTCTGGATTCCCGTCGGGCCAAATATCCTTTTTTGGTTGGGAGACGCCCCCTCGGACTTCCAAGGTATGGCCGTACACGCGTGGCACTCCAATGCTTTCTCATGCCTACGGAAACTAATTTGAATCGCGCCAGGTGCCACCTCGTGACTATACTACTTCACAACATCAAATGCTCAAACAAGTGATTATGCTATATTCCATGTTCTTCGCTTGGGATAATGCTTGAAGCAAGCGACTTATGCTATAACCGGATAGCCATGGCTGATGATATTAATAACGGATGCACATATTTGATCCGACGAGCCTCCAGGCCGCGCCAGTACCACTGTTTGACTATTTAAGCCCCTGCATTCCCCTTGGATACCCATAAATCCTTGTGCTCCAGAAGAGAAGCCGAGAGAGGTATATCAAAGTTCCGCGAACTGATACAGTATCATCACTCGAATGTTATTAACTTTGCTGAGCCTCAGCGTGTTCGTAGGGCCACTGTTGGCATGTCAGCCACCGGAGATATGTGAGGACGCGACCGGACTGGTGCTTCCCTCAACCTCAGTTGACATCCCATCGGTTTGTCAAGAGATTGCATCGTCAGTCTCGTCAGCTTCAGGCGTTTTCTTTCCGGGTATGAGACTTCATGACCACTGTGATTAGTATGTTAATTGACACGTATGTCGCACAGGGACAGAACAGTACACCGATGACATCAGCCATTACGCTGCCTCGAGTTCCCAAGAATCTGTCTGTTCCTTTGAGCCTGGTACTCCTAAAGACGTCGGCATTGCTGTGTGTGGCTATGTCTTTTCGGTTGTCATGAAATCTGATATACGCTTCCATACTGACCAGCTCCAGATCTTGGGAAGGACCAGATATCCGTTCGCTGTTAGTTACTTTAGTTTCTAAATGTCACTAGCTCAAAAAGATACCTTATACATAGGTGAAATCGGGTG
>JBBPKG010000028.1:79557-95668 GCA_038089115.1 Fistulinella cinereoalba | reverse complement strand
CAAGGACCAGAGCTAGACTCTATTTGGGCGACATATCAAGACGAGGCGGAGAACAGTGAGGTTGCTATGGATGTGGACGACGAGGAAGTAGAGGCTCAAAAAATTGCGGATTCGTGACAAGCACATGGACTAGCGGTACCAGAATGCACACACCACCCGGAAAATGGAAGACGTGCTGGGGTGCTAACCGATTGTGGTTGGGAACTCAGGGGATATCTACTACATTTGGTCCGACGGTCTGGTGAATTCAGATATTCAATATCTAGAATATGGGTGTAGTCAACCTTTACCTCGCGGCAGAACTTCTTTCTCCAATGCATGTGCCTTTTCTCAGTCTTCGACAGTGAACCAAGTGCCTGCGATCTCTTCAGGGTGAACACACACATCTCTGATCTATATCTAGCAGACCAGCGAAGACGCATCTTCACCTATATGCACAAACACAGCCAGGGGTTTTCGAAACTAATAACACGCGGACAAGGGCAAACGTACCGCATGAGGCGAGATGGCAGAGAGCGCTGTGCCACTCACATTGCTGAGCCCGTCAGAAGCATTGAAGTGAGGAACCGCGATCGATAATGCCTCTCCCGCGCTCTCGAGCCACAGGTTCCAAACACAGTCGTCCCAGTCGAGCGCACGCGATCCAAACATGTAGAATCGCTCTGGACACCAGACCAGGTGATCTCTTGGTAAAGCCATCGGCGCGAGCATCGGCCGCGACGAAAATGTCCTGTGTGTTCCGTTGCTTAGAAGGACCGGATGAGGGGTGTCGACGACCCGCGGCAGTTTGTTGAGCCATCGTCCGCGGCCCGCCGAGACCAGGTGTAAAACGGACTTCGAGATACCGTCGGGGAATAACACTACCCGGGACGTTTGGGCAAAGAATCGGGCCATGTTAAGGTATGTGTTCGCTGATGTACCGGTGATCGAGGGCACGAACAGAATGTGCACGAAACCGTTGGTGAGTATCCCTCGTTTCGCTGGGAGATAGTGAAGTAGGTTTTTGTACTCGGTCGACTCGGGAGGACTGGTCGTGACAATGACGAGAGACACGGGGCCCGGCCAGGCGCTGGCAGATGAGATGGCTTCCTCGATGCGATGGTCCTCGATCCAGAGGCAGGCGGTAAGAGTGGACGTTAAACCTAGAGGGGCGCGGAGGACAAACGTATCCAAGTGCGATTCGGGTGGGAGTTCCCTAAAGGCGATGGATAAACGTTGGGACAATGAGATATTTATGAATGACGGCGACGATGTGCCGCGAATATCTGGTCCAATAACTTGAATTGTGCGCCAGGACGGTGGATATGCCTCCAAAAATAAGGCACAAATCCTGAGGGTGAAGAAGAACACACTGAAGCAACCATATAGTGTCAGCAGGGTGCGCAACCGCCAGACATGCCCGCCACGGATCCTCCGGAGGTCATCTAACAAAAACGCTACCGGATCTGTGGCGATCTGTTTCAGTAAAAAGAGTCGACCAAGTCGGGGTCTTGGCTCCGAGGCTAGACCACCCTCCAGGGCATGCAAATCGTCCTTTCCGGAGTTGACGAAACCCAGTGGTATCTGCTCAGAGATGGTGCGGACGCGGTGAAGGTGCTCAAGGCTGGAAAGGTGACTTTGGTAGCTCCCCGAACCAGATATCGATACGCGATGTCGCCTGCCGGTCGCTAGGTTTGAAGGGACAGACTTGCTAGAGGATAAATTTGAGTCCATTATTGAAAGGGATCAGTGCGCTCAAGTAGCGTTCAAGTTGTGAGAGGAAGGTGCGCGGGTCACGATGAACGTTGGCCGTAATGGGCCGAGCCGAACGACTGCATTTCTGCAACCCAAATGCGCATGGCAAATTGGTTCACTCCAGCGCACGCGCTCTAGATTATAATCGAATGATGTCCCAGACAGAAGGAACATGCTTGATAGTTTTCCAACGGTCTATAAAGTGCATGAATCAATCCGCCAAGCTTTCACTGGCAAGTTCGTCTGGTGAGTTAGTAGTCTGATTAGTCAGGAATTCCAGTCAGGAGCACCGACATCCGGCTTACGTAGATCCCAGTATCTATTACATAGACCGCCTACGATACCGAATGGTCCCGGTGATGTAAACAGGTCCCGAAAACCGGCAAACATGTTGCACGCGTTTCTCACGAACCGACGTGTGGGATGATGCCCTCTACACTCCAGTAGTGGGTGGATAGGAGCCTGGACTTTATACCCTTAACTCTAGTGGCCTGCCATCATGCCTTCTGCCGTATCGCTGCTCCAGTGCAAGTTTCCCCGGGTGCCACCTTACCGTTTGCCAGGCGCATGACGGTGCTATCAACGTCGTCCAACATGACCAGGCTCGCGCTGCCGCATTGAAACAGCATGGTAACGACATCGAGCTCAGGAAGTGGGATTGTCGAGATTCTGCCAACGTTGGTACTATCGCGTATAAACCCTCGGCATACATTGCCTCGGTTGTTATCGGTAGCCCACCCAGCACATGTATGTCGTCTTTCGCGCGTCCAGTGTTATTACGAACTTGGGCTCATATGAGCAGATGACCTGCTTGTCGACCTTTCTAGTGCCAATATTTGAGTTGGTGCCGACAGACCGTACAAGCCAACGAACAGCAGCAAGGATACGGGCGAACCTGCGGTAAGCTTGATGGTCTGGTCATTATAGCAGAGCCTACTTCTTTTTTTTTTCTTTGAGGGGACATAAATATTATCATGCCTCATTCTGGAATGGTCAGGTCCAAGACTTTTTACTGAGAAGAAACGGATGGATTATGTAGGAGATGAATGGCTGGATGCTGTCGATCTTGGCTCAGGTCTCGTCATCACCAATCAGTCCATTGGTTTCGCAAGTGCGTCAGTCGGCTACGACCCCGGGGTCAATGGCGTCCTTGGGTAAGACCGGACTCTTCGTCTGCTGCACGTAGTATGTTGTCTGTGGGACCAGCTTCGATCGGTGTTTCCCACTGTGACCGATAACCAAGGAACGATCTCACAAGACTCCGTCAGTTTGTACTTGGAACCCAGCACCAACAACAGTGACACCAAGGGCGAGCTCACATTTGGTGTCCCCGACTCCAGTAAGTACACAGGTGAAATTAGCTACGTGTGGGGTTTTACTCGCCAGCTTTGGGACCATTTGTGGCCAGCTTATCAACTCGGTTCAGGCCCATTACCTCGACCAAGCTGGCTGCAAATTTCTGGGGGATTAACCAGAGCATCACCTATGGCAGCGAGATGGTCTTGAACGAGATTGCTGGTATGGTCGACAGTACCACGCTGATTCTGCTCGCCACAGACGAGTAATGCGTTTGCGCTGATACAATTGCTCGACTCACCGCTGGAACAGAGGCCTACGAAGCCTACATGGAAGTCACGGGTGGTACCGGAGGCGCCACGACCCAAATGCTCAAGTTCACCCCTTCTCAATACGACAACCTGGTGACCCTCCAATTTCACATTGGTCCTGTGAGTGCGCTCGATGTCCAATCCAACGATGGCTGAAATTGCACCTCAGGCCACGTTTTCGTTGACCCCCAATGGTCAAATCTGGCCCCTGGGCACTGAATAACTACACTGGGGGCACCGACGGCGCAATATGCTCCATCGTGACGGACCTTGGCACGCCGGTGAGCACTGGCATGGATTTTATCCTCGGCCAGGCTTTCCTCGAGCGCTTCTACCGCGTCTTCGACACCACGCACCAGAGGGTCGGGTTCGACTCAACGAACTACACCAACGTCATGATCAGCTGCAAGTCGTACCGGGCTAGCACTCGTGTGGTATCATGTTTGCATAGTTTGTTAGTTCCATTTGTATGCCCCGCAGTGCATAGAATAGGTGGTGCTCTGTATTGGCGGATGATGCATCAAAAGACGAATGCGCGACGATCAGATCTACAGAAAGATTCCAGATATCATCCACTCGTTCACTCGTCGTCCTCTTCGATATCCCCAAATTCAAACATGCCCAACCGCTCCCGCTTGCCCGCAGCGACACAGTCCCGCAGATACTGGACTACTTGAGGATACGCTTGGAGATATCTGCAGCTCCGCCGATCGATCGACGCGAGGCCTTCGCGGAGTAAATCTGCATTGATGCACGCAAATGGATTCTGCGTCGACGCGGGGTCAACAGGGTCCATGAGCCGGAGGTGGAGCACATTCCCCTCCTTGTGGTCGATGTTCGCAATCAATTTGCGGCCCTCGCACAGTGAACGGAAGCGCTCAACCGCCTCGATGTAGTACTCGCTCTCGGGGTTCACCAGCTTGACGAAACTGTAGATGCGCTCCGTGAGTACACAACAAAAAACAGGGAAGTGGCCTACCTGAGACGCGCGTCCTGCGCTTGCCCGGGGAGCGACCGGAACTTGGGGTCCAGCGGCCGTAGGTTCGAAAACTTGACCGTGTCTTGGTTGCCATAGTCGATAAATGTCACTTCGGCCTCCTTTTTAACGGGCGAGACGCGGCGGATCTTGGCGCGGTACCATGAGCCGTCGGAGAACTTGGCAGAGACGAGGTCGCCGTTCGATGGCGTGAAATTGGCAGCTACGCCTGCAGACTTGTGGTGTAGCGAAAAGTCGCGCATGAGTTTCTCCAAAGAGGCGATGCCTATGGAACTATCAGCGACGGGCGGGGCGGTGGGGAAGAAATCTGACCTTCGGTGTTCAACACTTGGACAGAGAATCCAAGGCCAGCTTTTGTTCGTATGTCACTCAGGATGACATCAATATACTCTGCCTTGAGCGGTGCAGAGGGGTCTTCTACGTTTGCCTGTGCAGCCTTCTCTGCCTCCTCATCGTAGTCTTTCCACACCTACACTTGCTTCAGTACAGGCACCTGCAAGCAAGGATTCAAGACTTACGTTACGCCGGGCTTGCTTCGCTTCAGCCTATGCCACATATCAACGCCAACCAGTAAAGAGAGAAGTAGAGACCTACCTCGGCATCATACAACTGCTTCGACCACGACAGTCCATCCGCTGAGAACGCATGCACAAACGCATACCCCTCCCGAGCGATCACGATGGCCGCATTCTCATCTTTTACCCACAACGCGCCGATAAAGCCACCCGACTTGTCTGTCGCCTCGACCTCAAATTCGACGTCGCGTTGCATGTACCGTCTGGTGGCGAACTCGGCGGCTTCGACGCCGTACGGGTCGCTCTTCTCCGATGGATTGCGAGCGGAACGGGGTGCTCGTATACCTGGAGAGTTGTGAGGCTGCATTGGATGATCGACGATCGAGTGACGGACCGCTGAGGACGAGGGTCAAGGTTTGGTTGTCCTTGGGGAGGTACAGCCTGAAAACGCAGGGTTCCGCCATGAGCGGTGAGAGGGTGCAAGAATGCGTACTTGAATCGTGATCCAGCTGCAACATACTCAACCACAGCGGGTATCTTGCCAAGCCGCTTGAAGCCGCTCAAGAATGAGTTTGCACGCGTAGCGGTCTAGACTGCGGGTGTGAACGAGGCAAAATCTTTGACCATGAGGGACCCACCTCGGACAAGTTGAGGGGTTGCTTGGGTGGCGGTTGTTCCTTGCCGGAGTGGATCCCGCGAGTTTCCGTGAGTGCACTGCAAGGGCATGTCAAAGGTGAAAAGGTGTCGCGTGCTCGGACACGAACGTTTGCTCGGCTGCCATGAGCTTGTCATAGTCTGGCGACCTGTCCTCGTCATCCCGACGGTGACGGACAACGCTCGCAAGACCCTTTTCGACTAGTTGTTCAGCAATGTGTCTGCGGATTAGTCAGCACACGATTCCCGGTCATGGCAGTGATCGCACGAATTTTGCCCGCCATAGCGCACGGTAGCACATTCTCGTTCCTCAAATTCGCCTTCACGGGGTCGGATGAAATCGACAACCACTCTGACGGTTTTGCCGATCAGCCTCTTGCGCAGAAACTCCCGGGCCTCCTGCGCATAAAACGCTTGCTTCGGATCGGAGAGTCTAATGTTTCCGGTCAGACTTAGGAGACCCAAAAATGAACCAGACCTCACTTGGGGCCCCTAGTTGAACTAAACTGTAAACGCCGTTCTTTCCCGCTCTCTTTCTCGGCCACGGATATCTGGTCGCCGCTCCAAATCCGGATGACAATGCCTTCAAAGGACGAAGCGTTCCCGTTGGAGGCGCCATTGGGTTTGGTCGAAGCGGCGGCAGACGAGGTGGAGGTGCCGGCGTAGAGACATGCGCGCTTCTCCTTGGCTACTTTTTCTGCCGCACGAAGGCGCTCCATGGCGCCGCCGCTCGCGAGCATGCCTGCATGCCAACCGACGACCCAGGCGAGGCCAGCGGCCACCAGGTGCTCTGCCACGTTTCCTGCGCGGTGTATGACTACGCAACGCGCATGAGGTTGTGATGGAATAAACGCCCAGGACTACTCGCCTGAACCAATAAAGATGGAGGCGGGTGCAGGTGGTGCGCTTGCGCCCGTTTGGAAAGGGGTAGCAGGAGAATTGGGCAGTGATAGAATCACAACACGAACACCACGTTGAAGTAGCCGCGATTCAGTGAAGAACTTGGCCTGGACCGGCTTAGCGCCCGGAGTCAGTATACAGGCTGGGGACGGACCTCTTCTGCCCACGGTTCCGATGGTTCTTCCGGCCTTGACGAGGTCCTCGCACAACGAACACCAGCAAGCGCGACATTGATGATCTGATGCTCCCCATTTGGCATAAAGAGGCGTACGCGAAGGGTGTCCCCATCTCGGACTTGCTCCACGAGGGCTAAGCGAGAACAATTAATCGATGATCAGACGACCGCACTGTAAACACATGCCATCGATGGATTTCCCCTTCCACTCCGACACGAATGCCTGCGAGTCTTGGGGCATCGTGTGATGCACTACACGAGGCTGGACGGGTATCAGTAAACATCAAAGAAACGGGATGGGGTGCACACCTGAGGCCCGTCGGCGCTCCAGAGGCCGCGAGCGGCTGCCTTGGCCTCGTCCTCGAGATCGCGCTTGCGGGTGTCGTCATCAGTGGGGTCGTGTTTGAGATCCTTGACCCTGACCCATCCGTTCCTGAGCATCTCCGAGGTCACGTCGAGGCCGGCGATGTCGGCGGTGCCGAGATCACGGGTGATATCGTCTGTGGGGGGCAGGCTGTGGGTGGATGCAAAGGAGATGGGCTTGCCGACGGCCATGGCGCGCAGAAAGTCGCGGGATTCGAATGCCCATGGCTAGAGTGAGACGGTCAGGGTGAGAAGGGATCTGTGGGCCATCGGACGTGCCTCGTCGTCGCGCGTGGTGTTGCCCATGCGTGGGGCGGACACGTCGGCGAGATGGAGGATTCTGGCCAGACAACGTGTCACGCTGGGAGAGAGGCCGTGTGTGCATCGGTTACCTTTCTTTTGGGGGCTGACCCTGTGGGCCTGGCGGGCCCCGCAGGACGAGGGTGTCACCGGAGATGACGGCTGTCGACGGAATCAGTCGCGCGAGCAGGCAGACGGTGCGGGCACGGACATTTGACGACCTGGAGGGCAGACTAGGGTCAGAAGGGGACTCGGGGGGGACGGGGGGGACACGTACGGCTTTCATGGACATGGTGGTAGGAGGACAAGAAGGGGTGGAGGGACATGTCGGGTTGCCTTTTGGGGAGTGCTGCTAGCGAAGACGACGACGCGGACAATCACCTTGAAAGGGTCGACATGCGCCCAGCACGCGCCAGAGCGCTTCGGAGAGCAGTGCAGCAGTGCGCAGCAGCCATTCTCCCTCAGCCCACTGTACATCGTGTTCGCAGCCTATGAGCACGTCCCGATTCCACGAACACCTCGCTTCGCATGACGACGAGAGCGGCAGGACTGACATCATTGCGCAGATACGAGAGGCAACATGTGCCCCTTCTCCGCTCACGGGCTTCCTCAAGGACCCTGCCGTCATGGATGCGCTCGACGGTCGAGACAGCAGCCGGTCGCGCAGCCAGCGGCAGTCTTCTTCCACTGGCAGCACGCGGTCTCCGATCCTGGGCGTCATGCTGGCCGAGGAAGAGAAACAGGCCCACAAACTCAAGTCCCTCCTCCGATCGACTGGCGAAAGGCTCGATCGGGAAATACGTCGAGCGGATCACGCTGTGTCTAGGGCCGAACACGCAGAGCTCAGGGTGCAGGAGCTCACCGGCCGTGTCTCCAAGGCCGAGTCGAGCAAGTTCGTTGCCGAGCTCGAGGCTGCCCGGTCCAAGGAAGAGATCAAGCGCTACCAGATGCAGATCGAACGGCTTGAGCAGGACGTCAAGCGTCTGCAGGCAGACGTCCGGTTGCTGGAGAAGCAGCGCGACGAAGCTGACGAGAGTGCTGCGCGCGCACGGGACACCGCCCGCAGATTCCAAATGGAACTCAGGAGCACGCAAGAAGGAGTGCGGCACCTCAAGTGGTTTAAGACGGGTCGACGCGAAGGCTTCAATACCGGCCACGCGGAGGGATACGACGCCGGGCGCGTTGATGGGTTCCAGGAGGGCCGCGAGCACGGCTATGACGAGGGCCAGGAAATCGGCCTCAAGCAGGGTCGGAAGATTGGCAGACAGGAAGGCATTGACGAGGGCTGGGAACAAGGTCGGAGAGAGGAACGCGAGCGTGCACTCCAGGCATTTGACGACTTTTTTGCTGCAGAACTCGACCACACAGATGAAATGGTAAGTAAGCCGAATTCAATCAGACACCGGCTAACCAGGCCCAAGACACGCAAGCAGGCGCAGCGGTGGTCGGACTGGATGCGACGATCGACGTCGACGGTGCGGAAGCCGTGGCTACGACGGCCAGTTAAATAGTTAAGTACATTATTGTACTATGTAGTAGCCGATCGATATCAGGTTTTGCTTCCGACCATGGCACGGTTTCACACATCCGAAGCTCGAGGCATCAAGTGACTCATATATTGGATTACCCTCACGAAACAACAGTCAAAGTCTCGTTCAAATAATCAATAACGGTCTCAAACGAATCCTACACCAGTCCCGATAATGTCAGCACTTTCCGCAACAAGACAACCAATGAGGGACGTACCCCAATCAAGAACACATGGATGACATTCAGCGACGCTTTCCCGGCGGGGACGATTTGCGGGACGGTCACTGTAAAGTTTTCATAAAAGTAGCCCCCACCATTGGTGTTCGGGTTAAACACGCCCTTATAAAGAACGTCGCCCAAGTTTTCACTTGCAGTCGGGCATGTACTACCGCATGGCGCGAGGCCAATCATAATGACACCATTGTCGATATTTTCGGCGGCGTCCTGGGTAGCACATAAATGAGCGAACGGTGCAAATCAATGCCAGCAGTGCACACATACCGCCATGCCTATTTGCACGGTAATGTCACTGCCAGAAGTCAACGTACTTCCAGCAGTAGGCGACACGATCTGGGTGAACTGGGCGAATGCAGTGCCAGCCAGAAGGCCGAGAAACACTAGGGTATTGAAGAACTGCATGATGGTTTACGAGGATGCGAGTAGGAGGTACGGGTAGAAGTTTGGCAACTCACAAGTCCCTCTCCCACTGTCCCTCTTATACCAGCTGCCGCACAGCAACAGCCGTAACATGGTAGAGAAATAGCCTTGCTAGGCTCTGTAACAATATTTTGATCCCCGGAAAGTGGAACCACGTATGTCATTCGGTGACACAACGCCGTTCAGAGCTGACTGATGAGCCGCTGAACACAATGAACCAGTGCACTGAGGGGCTGTAGAATGGCGGTTGGCTAGTCACGGATCACGGAAGGCCTATGCTATCGGCGGCAACACGACATGATGGGTACCCCGTTGCCCGTTTTCAACTTGGAAATTGCACGGAACCGTTAGAGGTGTGACCCTGCGGATGAGCCATCTGCCGACGTTAGTCAGTCCCCGAAGTCCTGACGCTAACCTGCCAACGGTGATAGCATGGAACCGGTGGGATTGAGACTTGCCATTGTTGTGGCAGGGTTTGAGTCGGGTTTCAAGTTAATGAACTCGATGTATAGTAGCCGATCGATAGCAAGTTTTGCTTCCGACCATGACGTCTGTCGCACCCCGTCGCAGGGGGAAAGACATTCCCCGTCTGCCCCTCTCAGCGTTCAGTCCGCCCAACACCAGCGCATCCGACACGTTCCCGATCCCGCCGACGCCCAGCCTCATCACCCCGTCCGCAGTGGTCGACGCCCATCTCCATGTCGGGTGCCATGTCGCCCCATCGCAGCGGCGCGCAGTCGTATTGGCACCAGCTGGACAGCCAGCAGCAGCCGTCGAGTCGTACGCAACCCATCTGTGTACCCCGATTGACCTTATCTTGCCGCAGATCGACTGCCGTCGAAGCGCGTGTCCTCGCCGTGCTCGTCCCATTTATACTCGACAGCGCGCCCCCCGAGCACGCAGATGCGCTCACGACCGTGTACGACGGGGCGACTTCCATCGTACCCGAGGCCGAGGACGGCAAGGACCAGCCCGTGGAGACCCCCGTCCAGAACCTCCGATGGGCTCTCCAGCACGCCCGCGTCGTCGATATCGACGTCAAAGGCGGCGTCATGGACACCGACGTATCCTTTTACGACAGCTTTGTCAACCTCCTCGCCAAGGCAATCAAGTCGGGCACCAAGCCCACACCCATCGTCTTGAGTGCGTCCCAGTCCGCGTTTGTCGCCACCGCTGACTCGCATCCAGCCAATGTCCTACCTCCCCCGCTGGACTCCGTCTCGACCGCGGTGACGATCATGAACCAGCCGACCTATGCGACCTACCGCCACCGCGTCTCGCTCCTTTCCCTGTCCGAGAACGTGTCCGTCAAGCTCCTTCCCCCCGCATGGGTCCCGTCCGAGCCGATCGCTGCACTCGAAGAGATGAAGGCGAAGCAGTTCCGAGACGTGCTCAAGCTGTTCAGTGAGTCGAGGTCACCCCGCCTGGATGGCCGCTTATTGTCGCTCAGTTGTCCCGGTCCTCGAGGCCTTTGGGTTTGAGAGGATTGTTTTTGGGTCGTCAAGCGATCAACCGTCGCGCGCGGAGAACTGGTATCAGCTCGTGCTCGAGTCATTCCGTGAATTGGCAGTGTCACAGGACGAGATGGACAAGATATTTGTCGAGAACGCCGAGCGGGTGTACGGGTCGACGTGAAAGGTAGTCAAGTAGTTGTACGCTATGCGTTCTTTGTGGAACGAGTAGCCTTTTCGAGTATGTCGCGAACTTTGATTCGGCTACGACCCAGACAAGATCGTTTTGTGAAAGTTGTCAAGAAACTACCCAGTGCGATGCAACGCCGCCCTCTCGCTCCGCACTTCAAATAGCTCGTTCGCACCCTCACTGCTGTATTTCATGGACGCCGATAGCGACCAGGAAGCCGACTTTCAAGCACGCAGTCCGAGGCGTCACGAATCCTCGTAAGTGCCCATGCCCCGAGAATATACCCGCCCGGACACGTCTGAACATCTTGTCGAGCCCAGGAGCAGTCGGGAGTCCTCTCCAGCCCTGGTTCGTCTCCATTCTTGCCCTATGTCCGTCCGGTCCTGACACTTGCTGTGCATTGCATTCTCTAGAAACGACCGAGGCGTTCCTTCACTCCCCTTTCGGACGACGGCGACGCTGTCATCCAGGCTGCACACCACGACGCCGAAACACCGACAACTGAGCACCCGCTTATCCGTCAGGCGGTAGGCTTCTCCTGGACGTTCTCGACCGACGCGAACCCCGCCATTAGCACCTATCAAGCTTGCGTGCCAACACAGCCCTCAGTCGCCCACTTTCTCCCCGGTCAGGCGCCCCCGGCTCCACCCAAACCAAAAGTCACCAAGCCGAGGGCCCCCAGGCAGAAAAAGGGCGCGCTATACTCCGAGCAGACGGGAAGATTCAAGCTCAGTAACTCCACTCTATCATTATCCCCGCCCACGCCCGGCTCTCCGAGTGTTTTGACCTCTACCGCGTCTGCGAACTCGTCCAGTGGCCCTGCGTCTTCCACCGCCACCTCGCGCCCCATGGCTTCCAATCGCGCATCTGGTGCGCGTGCCGCTGCCGCCAGCAACGGGAACGGTGACACGTTCTCCGTCATCCAACTGGCCGGCACCAAGCGGCCCAGGAAAGCACCCAAAAAAAAGGCGAACGACTCTGGCCAGCCTGGCGCTGCGCCACCCGCTCAACATGACGGTGGGGCGCCGTCTGGCGAACGACCCGGGCCGACTGACGTTCACATGGCATACGCCTCGGTTGGCACGCCTAGCGAGCAATCCAATGCATGTACGTGCCACGGATCGTCCCCCTCCCTTGACTCACAGACCCTAGCGACGTCTGCGAACCAAGGCGCTTCGCAGAATGCCTCACGGCCTCTGCGAATGGTCACGTTGCTCATCGAAGACATAAGGAGTGGCGTGCCTGATGCACAGCTAGCCGAAGTCAAGGTGCCGTTGAGGAGCGCCGAAGATCCAGAGGACGGCTTTTGGGCGGACGCCATCGATATCTGCAACGCCCTCCAGAGCGGTCCCTCCCGCATCGACGGTCAGCAGGTTCTAATTCACTCTGCAGTCGCTCATGTTCCTGTCTCTAGGCCCGGCCAAGGTGTATACCATGCGGGGACGGTTCCGCCAATTTTTCCTGCGCGTCGACGAGTCTGACCACTTCGTGGCCCAATCGGCCCATCTCGGCGTCACTAAAGACCGGACGATCAACGTGTTTGTCGAAGCGGTACGCCTCACGTGAGAATGCTTCTAGATACGCCTCATGCGTTGCGTAGCCCGTCCCGCAAGGCCAGCTCCCGCGCCCGCCCGCCCCATCCGAACCACGGCACGCGTACAACTCGGGCTCGGAGCGCGACTCGCCCAGCGGGTGCCGCCCGACGTACTCGCTCCTGACGCGCGAAGATCAGATGGAGCGGCTGTCACGGAGCAGCTATGCCCAGGCTAACAGGCGGCGGCCCTCCCCGGTCTCTGAGAGCGGTTCATACGGGCACTCGCAGCGCACGGCGTCGCCGAATGCGCGCCAGCGCGCGCGGTATCACAGCCCAGGCCGCCCGCTGACCCCCCCAATTCCCGGGCGGCTCGCAGACACGCAGGAGGAGGTCGACGAGGCGATCGCCAACTATATCCGTTCGCATGTGGAAAACGATCCTGGATGGATGGAGTATATGCAGTCCAAGGCGAAGCCGCAGCGCGTGTGCGAGGTGCTGAAGCAGTATGCATTTGTGGAGGACCGGGTGAGGGAGCTGTCAGGGCTCAATACGCCTGCGCACTGGGACGGCGCGCCGAACTGCCAGGTGAACAAGGTGTGTCTGGGCGGCGACTATCTTGTTTGTCTCTGACGGCGTGCAGTACCACGTGTGGCGCGTGCTCAAGGTGGATGACAAGTGGGGCAACGACTGTGAGGAAACGTTGGACCTCGTCGCGTATTACGGCCCCAAGGGGACCCGGTACGAAGACTCTCGTGTCGTCGACATGATGAACGATACCACGCCGCCGAGCCCGAACACGAGCGGGAAATTCCTGCAATTCCTCCGGACAATAAACGACCATTTTGCAGAAGATGTGATCCACGGACGCACCACGTTTATGCTGCGGCCAGTGCGTGATTGAAGTTTGCGTGAACGTGTTGACGCGTGAGTATGAATTGCGTCGCAGAAGCTCGTGTTACATTTGACCATATATCTTACAGGGGGCATATTCTCGCCTACTCAAACACAGCGTGTAGCAGCCTCGCATCGCCCTCACGATCCCCACGCACTTCGACCTTAATACCGACGCCCGCTGGGACGCAGCCTTCCCCAAAGGCGTGCTCCAAAGCGACCTTGGCCTGAAACCCGGAGCAGTGCATGGGAAGCACGTACGTGGGTGCGGGGCGTAGTTCGTTGGCCAAAAAGTGAACGGTGGGGGGGATGCGGGGGACGAGCTCAGGACCTGCAAGGTGGAGTCCGCCAATAACCTGGCGGTATTTGAGTGGCGCAGGGGAAGAGAAGGACGGCATACCATGTATACGGGTCTCGCGAGCTTCCGTACAGCGTCTTTGACCACGTTTACGATGCCCGCATGTGAACATCTAGGACATCCGCTAATTGGTCCGCGGTAGTTTAGAACGAGACGGAAATGCACGTACGCGCTGAATATCACTAGGCCCTTGCCGGCGACGTCGATGGCGGCATACCGCTCGTCCATGAGATGCTGGGACCGTCAACGTACATACACGAGGTCGCTCGAAGACGCAAACGCACCGTCTCAGCCGTCCACCTGCCCTCTGAGAACCGCACGCCACCAAGGAGTCCGCCCTCGTATGCCGTGACACGCGGGATCTCACCGCTGACATAGACAGTCCCCTCCGCGACCGTGTGCGCCTCCGTCGACGTCCTGACTGCCCCGCCCGCCTTCTCGATCTGCGCAAACGTCGGGTCGTCGGGCAGGCGACAAATGACGGTCTCGTACGTCGGCGGGATAGCGATCCCGCGTGCCACCGGGCGGTCGGGGTGCAGATCCACGACGCAGGGCGGCGCGCCGGGGCTACGCATGCCGAGAAAGGCGAGCATCCCGCCCGAGTGGTCGCTGTGCCAGTGCGAGAGCACGACAGCTTCGACGGCGTCCACGGGGATTTCCATCGCGGACGCGTTGCGCACGACGGATGTGGAGTCGGGGCCGGTGTCGAAGAGGACGAGGTGGGTCTGGCCGTCGACCCGGGTTTCCTGTGTGCTGGTAGCACCCCTGGTGTGGACATGATCTGGACGATACGCACGATCAAGGCAGAGAATCCGTGTGCCCCTAGGAGGCGTCAAGAGAACGTACGATCGCATTGAAGAGCCTGGTGTCATACCGCAGCAGATCTTGTCAAAGTCGAGCATGGGGACGTTGGTGTGCGGATCGATGGTGGGTCGTTGCTCGGCGAGGTGTTGGCGGATTTCATGCGTGAAGCCTGGCGGGAGTTTGGTCATCCTTGGCGAGATTCGTGAGTGGGTCTGGGCCTGACAGAGTCTCGTACCATTCGATGCAGTTGTCCACGAGAAAGGTGATGACGAGGTCGTCGACGACCACTAAACCTGCACGATCAGACATTGTCACGGCGATCTGTATCGCTTCGCGCGATGGGGGGCTCGGATTCCTTGCCTCAGCTTATACATAAGGCTGACATACTAGTTTTGCAGGTCGGCCACCTCTGGAAGGGTTGTGGTCGGAGCAGTGGCACAGCTTACACGCGGACGGGGTCGGTCAGCCCTCACACACACTGGATCTCCATACCAGCTTTGTCAATTTAGTTGCGGCACCACTGCCTGGTTCAGGCGCTAAGCATCATTACATCGAGCACGCGTCCCGGCGCATGCATATTTTGTCAAACATAGAACCAACAAGCACCCCGGGCCATAGAACAAATGAATCATCCCAACTACACGTTAAATTCTCTGTGCGTCCGTCAGTCTCTGCACAAGCCTATGACACCGCGCAATCAGACTCACCATTTGGACATGGCATATCGAGCAAAGGTGCTTTCTGCCATCCTCTGCTGCTCGCGGTATTGCTACAATGATCGCAGACTGAGCTCGTCGGACACCGGACGCGCTCCGGACGACATACCTTGCGGCACTGGACACGGCCCCACGTCCCCGCGGCGATGACGCCAACCATGATGGCCGTGATGGCGCCATAGATGCTGATCCCGACGGGAAGTACCTGCATCGTCGTACCCGGCATGACAAAGGCCGCCGCAGCGACCATGGCCGTGGGGGTCGAGGAGGGGGCCTGTGAAAACACATGGGTGGCTGATTATCAGGCAAGGTGGTCGGACAACGCACCGCGACGAGCGTGGTGGTCACTTGATTGGCGCCCATGGCCGTCGTGCAGTTTTGGACCTCTTGGATCTGCGAGCCGTCGGGTGTGAGCGTGATGACGCACGTTTCGGTCATGTTGCCGTTAGCACTGCCAGAATCTGAGTAGCTGTCCGCTGGTGAGAATGTACATACTCACGTTTGGATGGTGCGGTTAGTCGTGATGGAGGTGGGTGCGCTGAGCCCTGCGGGCACGGTTAACGAGGGGGCTTGGCGGGCGACAACATCATCAGGAGACGGGATAGCAGACACGAGACCAAAGGAAACGATGAAGAGGCAAAGAACGGCGAGGACGCGAAAGTACATGGCGGTGATAAGAATAATTAGAAAAGAGCCAGCTCTTGGTAGTTAGAAGGAGGTGGAAAGAAAGCCTCT
>JBBPKG010000028.1:67002-79457 GCA_038089115.1 Fistulinella cinereoalba | reverse complement strand
GAGGGAAGACAAGGAGGGAGAATATATCCATTTGCTGATTGGCATAGCGACCAACAGCCACTGATTCCACATCGCGTCTCTACACAGATTCTCCCAGCGTAAACATAGCAATCCCCTATATTCACCTCATCCCACCCTCCACCGCTTTGTACGCTTTCCCCTCCCGGTACCGCTTCTTTTCCCATTGCAGTTTCATCACCGCCCCGATCAACTTCGCGATCAACTGTGTCCCCCATTCCTCAAAGGCAAGCGAGACAACCACGTTCACCAGCACGAACACTGCCAGCCATGCCCGTGCCGACAGCGGGATCGGCATTAATTCAAGGACCAATTTCGCTGCCCTGGGAGGGCGGAACAAAATGAATAAATTGAACACTGACAAGGCAGTGATTGAAACCATCAACCAGCCTGTCCAGTCATGTCATCGTATTTCAAAATCGCCAAAACACCACAAACATCCACTCACCATTGGTCCACATCGATTTCCGATACGGAGGTCCGATACTGAACACCGCAGCAACCAGCACATACTGGAAGCACGATACCAAGAACAGCGACGTGTTCTCGTAGTTGGTCGCGTTCAAATGCTCACCCTCCTGATTGAGATTGACCATGGATGGTGGTGTGTACCTGAAATCCGTGCTCAGCTGGACGGCATCGCTCATCCCCATCACGACTCACCATTCCTGGCGCCGGACCCAGGTGAACGTGAATAGTTGCACCCCACTTGTCAGCATGACCTGTCCAATGAGACTAGCCAGAACTTTCTTCGAAACCAGGCTAGCAGTCGGTCGCTTGGGATGGATCTTTGGGAATGGAAGCGTTCGACTCACTGGTGCCATGGATCAGTAAGACGAACGGGAACGTATACCGGGCAGCTCACTAGTGACCGCGATAGGAATGATGATAAACAAATCAATGTACAGGAACTGTTCCGAGTTGGCCATCCACCCATCCCGATGAAACTACCACTGACCTGAAAATCTCCAAGAGACGACGCAAACGAGTACAACAACGTAATCGTAGTGAACTGGATGAGCGAATATAGTGCCCTGACAATGCGATGAGATGCATCCCACAACTTCAGAACAACGCTCACATGTACTTGAAGCACGAGAAGCTAGTGACAAGAGCAGCTCTTCCCTCCTTGATGACCTCGATGACGCAGCTGATATCAGGAATACTGCTCGTAAACGGCGCTGCCACGGATGCTTCTGCTTCAGACAGCGAGATCCCGACGTCGGCCGCCTTTAGCGCAGCGCAGTCATTTGCCCCATCGCCGCACATCAACACGGTGTAGCCGAGCGCCTGCAGACGTTCCACCACCTCATTCTTCTCGTCCGGTGACATCCGCGCAAAGACTTGCGTCTTCACGAGCATCTATCAGGCACAGTCAGAGTCCGAATTGAAAGGAATGCAATCTGACATACACGCTGAAGAGTCTCGAGCGGCGCATAATTGATCATCCATCTGAACACATCACCGGTCACGACGAGGGTATAGTCTTGGTAGGCAATTTCGTCGTCCGCTACAGTGTGGTTGGGCGGCGCTAGTGGCCGAAGGCTATATTCGTCTAGCTTCCACGGAGGATCGTCCATACAAGACCATTCTAACTTTGACAACGGTGTAGTTACGTTCCCTACACCAACACATCAAGACAAAGAGTATCCTGAAACGACCAACATACCTCGAGCGAACGCTGGCACAAAGACGTGGGCTGCTGGGTTGATAAGACTACACTCCCTTGCCACGCTGACGGCGGTGAGAGGGTTATCTCCGGTAATCATGCGACACGCGAGATGTGCGGTCCGAAGGGTCTGGATGGTAGGCGTCGTACCCGGCTTCAGCTTGTTCTCAAAGATGATTAGCCCGAGGAAGCGCAGGCTAGACTCGGCTTGCTCGCTGCGAATCAATATGAGCACTCCGCGCCGCATCACAGAGGACGACCAACCGTTTCATCTTCTGCGCTTTGAGCCAAGACAAGCCTTCTATGCTCTTACCCGCAATAGCAATGACGCGATATCCCCGCCGGGTATAATACGACAGCAGGTCGTCGTAGTCGTGCGGAACTAGTATCCCCAGAGGTCAAAAAACCGTAAATTCCATGCAAAGAGTCAGACGAACACGAGTCCCTGTCACAGATATCGACCATAACTTCAGGTGCGCCTTTGACATAGACCTCCATGCTGTTGCTCTTGAGTCGTTTCACGACAACGCTCATCCGTCGTAGGCCCGGTACAAACTCGAACGTTCGGATCACACCCAACTCGAGGAAATGTGCATGCTGACGAAAGGTAAATATCCAAGGGACACCAAAAGCCCGATCTAGATACGCACCCTTCCGTTGGTTTTTAGGGCATCCTCCAGTCGGAACTGGGCAGTGCCAGGCGGACGCACGACGGTCTGCACCAGCGCTGCCGGCCTATCCACCCCGCCGCGACCCTTGATGATCCCTGTTCCGGCGATAAGGCCCTCCTCCAGCGTCCACTTCGTAAACTCGAACATCTTTACATCGAGCGGGTCCCCGATCACGTTGCCTTCGACCATCTTGAGCGAGTGGCAGGTCGCGAGGGCATGCAGAAAGCTCGTCCGGTCGCGCGCGGCGGGCAGATCATACACGTCGTCGATAAGTTCGCCAAACCGGTGCTCCAAGCGGTCGAGCGATCGTACGCCGAGGATGTCGAGCCCATCTTCGGTGAGTGTACCCGTCTTGTCAAAGCAGCATACGTTGATCTTGCCGCCAACATTGACCCGGGTGGGGGAGATGCAAAAGATCCCGAGCTTGCGAAGCCGTCCGATGGCGAAGCTGGTGCCAATCGTCAAGGTAGCCGGAAGAGCGGGAGGAATGACGACGGTGATAAGGTCCAAGGCACGGACCACGATCGTGTCCCATCTGACCTATAACATGCAAGTTAGAAAAGAGTAAACAATGTCTGTTAAAGCTCCTTTACCCCGAGTCTGATAAACTGGATGACACTCGCACCAAAGCCCAAGCCAGCAATCACAGCGAGTACAGTGATAAAACGGATCGAGTCTCGATAAAACTTGAATCCGATCGGCTTCGGGAACAACATCGATCGTACAAGAGCACCCTTTGTCGTGTTGAATCCTGTCCAACAGCATTAACGCGCTCGCATTGTAATGGACACGAATAGTACCTGTCCGAACGACGAGGCCGAGGGCCGGCCGTCCTACGCCTCCATCAAGGGGAAGTGCGCCACGAATACGGACCACTCGAGTGCCGGCATAAATAAAAGACTTGGCAAGGTCGCCCTGGACGTCCTTGAAGTCTCGCCAGCGTGCAATATCTTCATTCCTGGCCGAATTTTTTGAAACCGGCACACTTTCGCCAGTGAGCATGCTCTCGTTGACAATGGCGTCGCCGGATAGCAGGAACATATCTGCTGGGAAAAAGGAGGCACGGAGTTCGGAGAGATTGACGATATCGCCTGGTACTACGTCTGAAGAGTCGACGATGGACCCTGGGCGAGGTTTCATGACGGCACGAGGAAAATAAAAATGACCTACATTTTTCGTCGGCGTAGACGACAACTTCACATGAAAAGCGTGACATTTCGCGCATCCGTCTGGTAGTCTAAAGGGATGTTTAGCGCCAGCCACGCGTCACGGGGAGCCGAGCTCGCCTTCTTGGTATCCACAAGCGTCGTGACGACACTGAACGTCGATATTAATGCGATACAGAAAGCATAGTAATAGTAGTTGTCGAAAGCCCATAAAATAATGCTGGCCACCTGGAAAACATAGAAGGGATGGATAATCTTGACGGGTATTAGTTGCTGCCCTGCCAAGTTTTCGTACACCTACCTCGTCCACAAGGAGCGCCAACGTCGATTTCCCAGTAATGTCAAGTAGATTAGACCCGAATAATATCAGACGCTGTTTCCTGGTATGCCCCGGTAGCCCGTTTTGTACGGCTTGCAATCCTGTCCAATTCGGATCCCTCCAGTCCCTGGCACAACGTCAGAGGACCGCCCGGAGAAGTGAATGAGAGGCCTACCTGACCATAGTAAATAATCCTGTCCGAATGTCCAATGCAAATCGCGAATGGCGGTAGTCAACTATGTGAAGATTTTCCAGAATTTCACCTCTGCTATTGCCCGTGTTACCATTCGAGGTGGCTTTCGAAGACACAAGGGGCTTCCCGTTCCGCCCGTTCGACTCTGGTGGAGTATTAGGGAAGACAGTTGATCGCTCGTAAGGGTATACAATCCGTTTGACGGGAAACAGTGTTATATCTCTGTGTGGAGACTAGGACGGTGACACAGGCGAGTCTGGCGAAGCATATACACACACCTCGATAGCCACAAAACCGTGTACGAGGTCCTTGAAAGCCCTTTCGCGAACTACTAACCGGAGCCATAAACGGGGGAACCAGCGGCCAAGGAGCGCGAGCATCCCAAATGTCAGCACACTCAACCCCCCCCAAAGCCACTGCCGCCAGTGAATGACCTCGTATCCTACGAGGCGTATAGTGGTGTCCTCATCCGTGACATATATCGTCTGTCTACTGGGGGGTCCTGGGGGTGGTGGATCCAAGGATTCCAAGGGGGCATCTATTTCTATACGAACTTCGTCACCAAAAATTGGGTCCGACGAAAACAAGGGTAGGCGCGAAGAAGGGGCAGGGGGCGAGGGCGGCTCCGAGCCAAAATCCACCTCGCTTACCACGGGGCTAGACACTATGGAGGCATTAGACTCGTCGGTGTCGGCTTCCTCGCCAGAGGCATAGCCCCAGCGCTCCTCGCCTTCGTCTTCCGACCCAAGGGCGTGTTCGGATCCCGCGTCCGAGAACTTGCTGCGTCGTGAGCGTCGGGAAGGCGAGATGGAGCGAGACGTGGATGCCCGGCGCGTCATAGCATCCCCACCGCCCCTACCAAATAACTGGGCGATATTCTCAAAGACCGAAGACCTGTTCATCGTTGGGGACACTGGATGCCTTGATTGTTTCCCCACACTGCCAGCCACCGACTCATTTTCCTCGTCTGCTCCGGATTCCGCCCTGCTCGCCACAGAAGAAACCTGTGAGATCTGGCTCTCCGTGCTCATCCTGCGTTTCCCCCGAGCCCTGCCTGAAAGAGATCCTGCGACTGCGCTGTCCTCACTTCTTCTGCCCCTTGGCCATTCCGAGCTTCGTCTGACCGGCAAACCTCGTTCTGTATAGGACATCCGCGAGGCGCCGGACGGTATTGCTATATGTCCTGGGCCGTCAAACATCGCGCCGTCGGCGTCGTCGGTGTCGCCGTACTGTGAGTCATGCCGTGCTCGGGAGCGTTGTACAACAGCATTGTTGATATCAATGGCGGATGCGCCCTCCGTATAGTCGTAAACGGAGCTGGGGGCATCTGTGGCCATGATTTGCGGCGTCGGGCGGCGCCTGGTTTCGAGGTTAGTGCTTGCAGACGGCACCGAGAAGCGGGTGAAGTCAAGTTACTGTTTTTGGAAAGTGGACCAAGACGAGTCTGTTCGACTGAGTTCACGCGGAAGGACAGAGTAAATAAATAGAATGAAGGAGTACACGAAGAATGAACCGACTAGCCTAGATACCTCCAAATCAAAAAGAAACAGATAAATGTCAGCACGGCGCCACCTAGAAAGATATACATGTCTTGTGTACTAGCCACGTGAATGAGATGGATCAGGGAGTTGAAGGGAACCCTTACCTCCGTCGTTCTATCCACCCAATCACGTCGCGACTTAGGCCCAACGTGTTTGCGGCGTCGAGCAGGCGCCTCTGAGTGCCCTTCAACACGTTGCGCTGGTCAACCAGGTTGTCCAGGACCTCGCGACCCTGAGCAATGAATTCGTCGAGCCTCGTCTCAGTGCTTTGAATGAATGAATGTTCGCGGAGGGCGTGGTGCTCGCGTAGAGCTGAGTTTGGCAGCGGCGTTGGTGTCCGGAAGGGGGACTCGGAGTGTTGCGAGGCGGCGTTTAGCTGGCTCGTCGGTGCAAAGCGTCTTCGCGCGTCCGAAGTGGGTGAGTGAATGCCCGTTGGTGCGCCCTGGAGGAGCTCATTGCGCTGGGTGGCGGCTCTCTGTGGGCGTGCTGTAGCAGGGAAGACAGGGCATTTTGGGGGGCATACCTCGTTCTTTATGCGCTCAAACTGGCCCTTGAGGTCTGTGTAGTCTGCACGAAACCTTTGAACCCGCCTGGAGCACGGTGAGTCGAGGAGGTGGGTGGAGGTGGAGCAAGTACATTTGGCCCTTTTCCTGTTTTGCCTTTATTATTTCTCTCTTGATCATGGCGTCATAGTCTTCGATGGTGCGCTGCATGGCGGCTAGCGAGGCGGATATCTGCCCTGGCGGCTGTTGAGAACAGACACGAAGAAACCAAGGATGCAGACCTATGAGGGGGGCCGAATTGTCGCCATTTCTGAGGCGTTCAATGTCTGCAGTGAGCGAGTTGGTCTGTCTCGTGCCGAGCGTGTAGAGCGAGTTCATCGTAGTGACACGAGTACATCTGATGGCTGTGCTACCTCCGTGTCCGTCCCTTCCGCGCCGCCCGCCCGGCCCGCTGCCGGCCCGGCTTGGCCCTCACCTCCCCCCCGGCGCATTGGCAAGTCCAGGGAGATCCATGTCCTGCACCACCGTCACCGTCGCCAGCTGCTCCTCGCCCTCGTAGTCTTCTTCCACCGCTTCGGGCTCCCTTGATCCGCCCTCGTCTCCACTTCCGTCTGCTTGTGCTCCATCAGCACCGCACAAGGAGTGTCGCGATCCCGTACCAACAGCGGCCCCACAGGCCCTTTCCGCTTCGGCGGCATTCCGTGCGGCCCGTTCGGCGAGTTCGCGTCGGTGCTGCCAACGGTGAGAACCCATGCGGACGGAGCAACCGATCGTACCTCTCGCCGCGTCTCGAGCCTCTCCTGCTTTTCCCTGAGCTGTGCCTTTTTCTTCGCCTGCTCGCGTCGCGCGACCTTGCGCTTGTGGAATCCCGTCAAGAAGGACCTGCGACGGGTCGGTCGTGTGGACTGTGGCACCGAACGCGGCCTACCTCCGGGCGTCGTCGTCGAACACAATCTCCTTTATCTGTCCATGTTTCGTGCGCCTTTTTGCCGCGATGGCGGAGTGGGACTGGGTGAGAAGGGCAACGTTGTCGTCTTGCATATGGACTAATGCTTGCTACTGAGTCCTGTCAGATTTCAGATAGCCGGACAGCCCGGCGTTTCCCGAAGCTTACCTTATGGAAGGGATCGACTACTTGGGAATGTCTTCGATGTCGGATTCGTTATAAGACTCGCTCTCAGGCGAGACATGTTCCACTCCCTTTCCCCCCCTCTTCCTCGTCGCCCACAGCGTCCATCGCGATCAAACCATGCCTGCACTCACTTTCCCCGACACAACCGCCTCTCTCGATGACCCCCCCGTCGACCCCGCATTTCGCGACTCGCCTAACCCTTACCCGCGCCCCGCCCCAACTCGCCCCCAGAGACACCCCTCGGACGCTGTGTATACCCACACTTCTTTCGACCCCAGCAGATCCTCCCCCTACTACGATAGGCCGTATTCCCCCTCATTTACCGCAATTCCCCCTTCGCCAACCATACTCAGCCATCTCGCGCTCTCCCAGGCCTCCGCGAATTGGCAGCCCCATATCCCACTTATCCATCACAACCCTTATCCCCCACCGCAGCCCACACAGGTCATCCACAAAGTTTGGATCCTTGACTGTAGGGCCTGCGGCACATTTCTAACCAATCGCGGCATGAAAGCAAGTCCATCTTCCATCTCCTTTACCATCTATCGAGTCCCTCAAGTTGGAAAACTGACACCGTCTTTTAGGCTGTATTGTTACTCAGGCCAAACGTTTCTCTTTTTTCCACCGACGCCCTCCCCATAAATTGTTCTGCGTACTCCGTAAATCCAGATGCCCACCGTCCACCCCCCTGCCGTTCCTCTACTGCTTTCTCCCCGCCGCGTACCTGCGAGTGCCTCACTCAAACCCTCTGCTGCCACACTTGCGGCACCACCGTCGGTTATATGATCGTTATTCCCGTGAGATTTTGTTTGATCAATTTGTTTAAACCTCACGGATACATTAACCCCGGTTGGATTAGTGTTCCAGGTGTACATCGTCGATTTCCGCGACAAACCGTGCGACAAACGGCCACCGGTTTGTTTTTCACTCGAGCGAGATTATGGCCTCGGAACGACACCATATTCTCGATGAACCTGGCGTCCTGCCTGTAGAGTATCCCACACCTCCTCCTCCGCCTTTGTCACCTCCCCCCCTCGCGTCTGCATACCCTGCGATTTTTCACTCGGTTGATGTGCCAGTGCATCGTCGGCCCGACGGATCTATGCGTTCCCAAGCGTTTCACCTGCTACAAACATCGTCCCCGTCCCCAGGATCCGATTATTTCCCCTCTCCCCGAACAGAGTCGCCAGACCTGCTTCCTTCATCTGGATACTCTTCACCTGATCTGATTGCTTCGGCTGCCACGAGTCCCCCCCGGCGATCCCCGCAACCCTTCGCGCAAACTCCGTTCTCACATAACCCCCAGACACAGCAGGAAAGTGAAAGAGCCACTTCGGAACTTGTCCCTCGCAAGCTCAGGGCCGGTGATGTACTGTATTGGCACCATCTTACGAAGCATGGCGAAATTCCAGGCGTGGAAGAAGATCCGCGCGCCAGGATACCTACTCGGGAAAACGCACTCAAGCGTTTCGAGCGCTGAGAACTCTCGGATCCGCGGAACGGATTCCTCCTCTATTCATGGATAAATAAGCGACGAAGAAGCATATTGCATGATATATTCACGACATTCACCAACCGACGATTCTATTTTCTTCCTGGCGAGGGACTGTTTTTGGTATCTATTTTAACCGATTGTTGCAACCCCACCGCATGCCACGACCACCACTGTTAAGATACCCTCATCCTTGTTCCTATAGTTGTCATATGTGGACTTTGTATACAGTTGACTTGTCATTCTATCCTGACATAGTATTTAGATATTTTCTTGCGGGAAATCTTGATTTGTACACTTCGCAGGCCACCGATCAGACGTTAGGAGGGATCAAGGTGATCTTGTGACCGCGACGGGTAAATATCGGCCGTCCTAATGTCACCAGCCTCGTGCCAGGGGACATGGCCAGTGTATATTCAAAAGAGACGCTCGGGCGTGGAGACATGGACAGCTCGCCATGCATGCCCTCATTCCTCAAACAAGATCGTCGACGGCCCGGGGTACGGAAACCAAGTCGTCCTCCGCGGAGCTGGACTTGGCGGATGGATGAAGTGCGTTTGTTCCTCCCTTCTAACTTCAATCAGCTAGAGAGTTTATCACAGCATGGAGAACTTCATCTCCGGCTACCCCGGTTGTGAATTCCAGATTCGTGCAGCCCTTGCGGATGTTGTCGGATACGAGAAGTCCGCCTTCTTCGATAAGGTCGGTCCCGCCCGCATTGATCCATCGAGCGCCCGTGACGCTTTCAACTGTTTTCCCTGATAACCATCCCCCCCCCCGGGTACTTCTTTCAAGAGGACGATGCTGCGTTCTTCAAAAGCCTAGGGCTAAACTGCATCCGGCTGCCCGTCAATCTGAAGGTGCGATTCCCCCGGACTCCGACAGGGTATCATCGATCGACCCTGGCATACTTACTCATCACCTGTCGTCCCCAGATGACATGAATCCCCACGTGCTCAAGAAGGGCGGCTTCGCGCATCTTGACCGTGTAATCGACCTCTGTGCCCAGCATGGTATCTACACCGTCCTCGACTTGCACACCGTGCCCGGGGGCCAGAACACGGACTGGCATTCGGACAATGGAACCCATATTGCGCGCTTTTGGGCGCACAGGCAGTTTCAGAATCGTGCGATCTGGCTGTGGACAGAACTCGCGCGGCACTACGCTGGGAACCCGTGGATCGCGGGGTACAACCCGCTGTATGAGCCCACCGATCCGACGCATATGGCCGTCGTACGGTTCTACGAGCGCGTGTACGACGCGATTCGCGCGGTCGATACCGACCACATCATCTTCTTTGATGGCAACATGTTTGTGTCCGATTTTTCCCATTTTGGGGAGGTGTACAAGAAGTGGGCGAACACGGCGATACTATTCGATCTATGGCGAGTGCTGCAAGATCCGGCCAGCACCATCGTTGTCACAATCATTATGATCATTTTTTGCAGACTACTCCGTATTTGGTTTCCCGGCTTCTCCGGAACCTTACGAGGGCACTGGAGAACAGCGGGAAAGGATGCGGAAGAGCTATCGGAAGAAGCAGGAATGGATGGACCAGCGCGCGCTTTGTGTCTGAAATGGTGGTGTCTACGCCCGGAAGCAATATGATGGCCCCGACACGGACAAAAAAACGCGCGGCGTTACAGTCCTCAAAGATCAACTCACCGTTTACAACCAGATGTGTAGGCTCCCCGCATACTCGTTTTTCCTCGTATCAACGTACGCAGGACCGCCTCAGTTGGTCTATCTGGCTCTACAAAGACACCGGGTCTCAGGGCATGGTCTACGTCTCGCCAGAAACCAAGTATATGACGCTCTTTAGAATTCCTTACCCGAAAATACCGTCTTGCCATGGACGCGTGGGGCGCGGACACGACCTCGGTCCAACACATCTACCAGCCCCTGATCGACCACACCAAATAAAATCCCACCGGAAAACCGGCCGTTGTACCCGGCGCCGGTCTGGAAACTGCCAGTTCGCATTGGCCGGCTAGCACGCAGCATCCTCGTGACCGAGTACTTCATCAAGGAGCGGGCGGAGTATTTCCGTGGGAAGAGCGAGGTTGAGTTGGACGAGATCGCACAGAGCTTCAAGTTTGAGAATTGCTTGCGGAGGGACGAGTTGAACGAGATACCGACCGCGAATGCCACGTCGGTGGAGAGGAATTGAATTGAATAGTGATTTTTTAGAACTGGCAGTACTCTCGTACTCTTTCTCGTTCGCAGGCTGAGACGAACTCAGTAGCGATTCCGAGATCGGAGAAGAGTGCGGTACGATGCTCAGGCGACTGGGAGTTGCCGCCAATCCCCATCTGGCCTGTCTACCAGATCAGTTTATCCCCTCCTAACGATATAGCCCACGTTACAACTGGTGCAATACATAATCGGTTTATATCAATAGCATGGTTGCAGACCTGCGGCCAGGTCAGGCACTGGTGTACATCGAAGGGAGGAAAATAGTAGAATATTGACTTACTTCTTCGGCTCTCGGTTTCCAGCTTCAGCGCTAACGCTTGGGTAGAAAAGGTTTCTGCAAGTGTATATACGCGTCGTTCTTGACCTAGAATATCATAGCCTTCTCTGAGGCCTTGAGGTTTCGACTTGAAGCTTTAGTCGCGGCAAGCCCAGGGTGAGTCCATGCGATTGTCCTTGAATCATTGAAACTCCGCAGTACCTTCATGAAAGTTTCGACGGTGACGTTTGCCATGCCGCGCCCGGGTAGCCTGAGACTTGGAGCTGCCGCCGAGGAACTCAAAGTCGATTCCAGTGACTCAGGTGGCTCTGCTTGGCCACTCTACTGGCCTATGAATGTGCCCGCCCGGCCCGGAATCTGGATCGTTTCCAAGGTACTGCAAGATGTCGGTCATTCAGTCTGCTTAGAATTATCTGATGGGCCACGTCAGGTGACCTTTATTATCAGGCAAGCGATGAGGTAAATGTTGGCTTTTGCACAGGAGCTCCAACTCCAAGTTGGCGCGGTTGTCTCCGGTAGAGCATTATTACAAGTCGCTCATCCGTGTCAGCCATCCAGATTGCCACGAGAGAGGCTCCGAGTATCAACAAGGTATTGTTGACACCATGACGATAGTCAAGCCCATCATGAACAGACGATGGTACGCCCGATTTGCAACCCATTATGTTGGAGGAGTGACTTTGACCACTGTTTTCCACGAGTCACCTCCCATGGACCCAGCGCGCTTTACGGACTGCATCGGTAAACCCATTGCTTTGAGACTCGGGTACGATTGTATGATTCGCGCCATATTGACCAGCAATTCGTACACGGTGATATTTTTACCCTGCAACGCCGTCCCTGCCCGCTGGCCTTCTATTGCACAAATTGAAAGAGTCGTAAAAACGCCCTCTCCTGGCCCGGCTCAGAGGTCATGGCGCGTCTTATGGGACAGAGGTCAGGCACTTACAGGAATCAATACATCGAGAAAAGGATGCGTTACGAACAAGCGCAACTCGGCTCCAAAGTGTACTGATGACTTCGTGGTAAGCTGCTGTCCGGGCCCGTCACCAACTAATTCAACAAGCCCACTTCCATGTTCACTGCAATAAGCGTAAGCTACGCGCAATGTCTCACAGAAATCTAACCGCATTCTCCCCAAAATCCATTCCTGGAGCCAGCTCAGGCTACAACCACGGCTTCTACGAAAGCGGTACCTGGGCATGTACCTCAATTCGTCCCGGCGTGAATGTAGGGTTGCCCTCAATCGACTCCAAGCTTGTTGCATGTTCGATCGA